>LR752511.1:0-50898 GCA_902729485.2 Mus minutoides | reverse complement strand
AGTTCACGACGTTACCTTTCAGGTTCACAATCTGAGAGAACTTCAGCTGCTGTATTTTATCAAAGGCGGCATCCACATCATCCAAGGTAAAGAGGGTAAAATCTTCTGTATTGTGTCGAGACTAAAAGAAAAACAAGCCAAATTAAATGGTTAAAAATGATCACGAACGGAACACAAACGCCTCTCTTATAATTGTTTCAATTACCTGATAGAGATCGTACATGAACATCTGGCCCATTTTATAAACAGGAATTGTTGCATAGATGGCACAGTTCAGACCCAGCTTCCCCACAGCGAATGGGAGGGCACCGAGGTGGAGTGGATCGGGATGAGACAGGAGCACTGCGTCGATCTGGTGAACATGTCTGTGAATACAACCAGAGGGCAGCTCCGTCAGTTCTTTGAGCAGAACGGGCAGAACCACCATCATGATTCACCCATTCTAGACTCAAGGCTATGCTAAGGTCGAAGAGCAAACCCCCAAGGGCTAATACAGTGACTCCCACTGCCACCCTTCTCTCCTCCCCCCACCCACCGCATGAATTGAAATTTCTACTGTTATGGTATCAGATGCGCATTAAAACACTTAAAAAGGAAAATGTAGACAGCACATGTAAGTTGATTTTAGATGGTTATCATGTATGCTATTAAGTGTTAAAAGGGTGACATTTATATGCTCACATAGTTGTTACTGACTTTGCTTCAGCTTTCCAGCTTGGTGACAAAAATGAAATGCCAGTTGCAGAAATACCATTAGCCAGGGAAGGATATATCCTCAGGGACAACAGGAATAAAGGAGATGCCTTAGAGATTTTTTTTTTTTTTTGGCTTCAAGTTCTTCTTTTTCGTTCACTAATAGTAATAATGCTGCAAATGTAACTGATTTTTCCCCCTGACATTTGTATCAGGTGGGTACCATGAATCAAGTCACAATGTTGAATATGAGACACAGAAAGTGAGGTCATGTGACGAGAGGACAGAGCTCTCTCAGGGAAGTGTCCCTCTCCTCGGGTTTTGACAGACTCCTGCTCTTTTCAAAAATTAAAGAGCATACTTTCTCTGGTCCACTAGCAAAGTAACAATAAGGTTTTGCTGTATTACAAAAACATTAACTTATCAGCTAATCAAAACTTTATAAATTACAATGGCCATAATTTAGGTTTTTGTCATAAATAAAATTTACTAAATTAAAGAAATGATAGCAACAGTATAAAACATCAAATGATATTATGAAAGTGTAGGAAAAAAGTGTAGAAAAAAACTTGAGGGTCTGTATTTTTTTGAGACATGGTTTCTCTGTGTAACCCTGGATGCCTGGAACTTGCACTGTACACCAGGCTGGCCTTGAACTCAGAGATCTGCCTGCCTCTGCTTCCCCAGTGCTGAGATTAAAGGCTTACACCACCACTGCCCAGCTGAGGAGTTTTTAAAGCTGATTTAATAAAACCTTAGAAGTCTAAACTGTTACTTACTTCCTCAGGGAATCAATAATGTCCACAGAGAAGTGTTCATCCCAGCCACAGTCCAACAAAAATCTAAACTCATCAACCTGGAGAAGATAGCAAAGAGCGGACTCTTCTTGGACCCCAGAGAGGGTGGTTAACTTGATGATAGATGTCATCTTTCTGGTCCAGTAATGGATATCTAAAAGGGGCTGGCAAATAAAAATATAATGAAGCATAAAAGTGCAGTCCACATAACAGGCAGGTTATTTCAAAGTTTTTAAGTACACAGAAATTCCAGGCTCTGATTAAAAATTAGCAAGCTAAATCCATTCAGTCCCCCCAGGGCAGGTCTGTGAATAGTACTGGACTTTGGAACCACTGATCCAGATGTCAATCCTCTCCTACACGATTCAGGGCAAGTTAACTAACTTCTCCTCACCTAGGACTCCAGTCCATACAACATTAGTAGTAATATACATTTACAAAGGGTGGAGGAGTCCACATAATGTGGAGATTATCTAAAGCATAGACTATAGCACCCATATCGCTCAGTACTAAGTGGCAGTGAGTTGAGAACTCACTCTCCAAGGCCAATCAGTTTTTCCATTAGCTGCACGATAAGTTGGCATGTTTTTTTCCCCTCATACAAGAGGTCATGCATACAGTCTCCAGAGAATTGGATTGGAAACCACAGATCTTCCTTTCTCCCGCAGTCAGTCCTTAACATACAACTGTATACATTCTTAATACTGTATTACAGCAAACTGTATGCATTCATAGAAACATGGATTTCAGGAAGCTTAATGTTAACACTTGTGTGACACTGTAAGCGACTGAAAACTATCTTAATATTTGCAATGAATTTTGACAGTATCGTATGTCTGCAATTCTCAAAACACTGACTGACACAAAGTAGGCAGTCAGCATACTCCCAATGCGATGTATGTGGGGATACCTACTACACATTTTCCAATAAGATTAACAGTCTTGTGGTTAAACTTGTGGGATGAAGCTTTTGGTAACAGAAAGTGAGATGGCTCAGCAGGTAATACAGGGTCTATATTTAACTGATCCAACTCCCTTCTATTGATTACTTTTTTTACTCCAAAAGAATGTCCATAAATATAATTTTGCAGCGAATCTAGAGAATATTCCCCAAAAATGTCTTCTATTTTGTTTTGAACACAAACTTGGGGTCCCATGTATGTTAAACAAGTGTGCTAGCACTGAGCTAAATGCCCAACTGAATCAATCTACTTTAGTTCTCACTTTAATGATGGAATCAAAATGCTTGCAAAGAACTGGATGAATTCACATTAACTTTTACAGAAAGACCCAGACTTGAACAGATGAAAAGTATCTTTTAGGTCTCCATGGTAAATCTGTATCTTTACCAGATTCATTACCTACTGATATATTTCACCAGAAGATATGATAAAACACAAATTTATAAGTTCTTTATAAATATTTTTAAAAAGTCTCATGAATGTAATGTGATTTATGTCTGTAGTGAGAATTTTGGGTTTTGTTTTTTTTTTAAAGGCAGTTATGTCATTTGAATATGTTTGTTTTAATCCTGGGTATAGGACAAGAGGCTGCTTCCCAAGGGGGTGATTATCATTTGCTAAGTGTACTAGCAGGGGTGTGATCTTCTGCAGATAGTTTACATTTGGAATTTTGGGGAGTCAGGAAAGCCCCCCCCCAGAAGGCCTACGATGGCTGACTGAGGGTTCCTGTTACTACAGTTGGTCGAGTGGTCCTGAGCAAAGAGAGAAGTTGGAGATAGTCTGACCACAATACCCCTAATCAACAGGAAGTAGTCTTAGGAGGTCTATATCCTCTTTCCCCCCCTTCCTTCTTTCTCTCTTACCTAGTGTTTGGGGGGTGAGGTAGGGGGGAGGCGTTAGAAGGGATTAGGGTGGAATAAGAACTGGAACATAGCTAAACAAATACAGCAATATACTTCCAGCTATAACTTTGGTGTTTTAATTTGTCTTTCTCTAAGGCATCAAGAGGAACAGAAGAAGTGCTTGCTTTTTTTAGACAAGTTTTCACTGTGAAGTCCTTTTGGCTGACAATATAGCACAAATGGCCTCAGATTCTTTAACCTCCTGCCTCAGCCTCTAAAATGCTAGGATTCCAGGCATGTACAATTATGTCTGGCCTTAAATGTTCCATTTAAAAAAAAATGGGGTGGGAGAAAGGACTCAGAGGTTAAGAGCACTTGCTTTTTTGATAGAGGACCTGGGTTCACTTCCCAACTTCTACATGGTGGTTCACAATCATCTATAACTTCAGTTCCCGGGGATCCAAAGCCCTAGACTCCAAAGGCACCAAACATGTATGTGTTATACATATATATCTAAATATTACATTTGGATACTGTAATATCCAAAATAAATTCAAGACCACCTAGTACCTTCCCCCTTTGAAAAGGACTTTCCCAACTGTATTAACAGGCCAAGTTCAGAGCCAGATAAGGAAGCTGGCTGACTAAACAAATGGTCAAAATTATTAAGCTTCCAAAACAAGATTAACAATTTCCCTGCCCTGCCTCACACTAAAAACCTCAAGGATAGACAAAATGAGAGTCACCCTCTACAAACCAACTAATGTCTAAAAAGGTTATTGACTAGCAGGGAGTGGTGGCGCACGCCTTTGATCCTAACACTCAGAAGGCAGAGGCAGGCAGATTTCTGAGTTCAAGGCCAGCCTGGTCTACAAAGTGAGTTCCAGGACAGCCAGGGCTATACAGAGAAACCCTGTCTCAAAAAACCAAAAAAAAAAAAAAAATTGTAAGGAGTTAAAATTTACAAAAGGGATAAAACATAAAGTAATTATGGGCCAAATTGGTTATAATGTGCTTATATATACCATTCAGTAACTGAATCTCAAAAATTCTCAAGTGCTTCTGTTATTAAAGGAACTAAGATTACTTATTAAAGATTTATACAGTCAGGGAAGAAGGAGAGAAGACATTCAAAAGACTGGAATAACATCAGCTAAGACAAAAACCACAAAGCTAGAAGGTATCAGTGAAAAATTCAGGCTGGCACTCTTCCATAGAAAGACAGACAGACTGACCAAGTGAGCAGCAGAGGCCCAGCAGAAGGGCCCTGGATACCCTGGCCTGTAAAAGGCAAAAAATGCCTTAAAAAAAAAAAAAAGTAGGAAGGAGGCATAATACAGGCAACTGTGCTGATGGAAAATAGGCGGATGTACATGACTGAACACCAACAGAACAAACAAACATAGAAAGGGGGAAACTGCTCAGTTACATTCAAACACCTTTCCACATCACTGATGGTAAGACTAATTTTTTTTTTGTCTCAAATGTCTTTTTAAATTCCTTATCAATTAATGGGTTATTATTCAAGTAACCAAGGCTGAAAGTCTTCCCTTTATTTTCTGGGACCATCTCCTATCAAGTCCAGATTGCTTCTCCCTCAGAACACCTTGCACATATACTATCTCCGTTCTTACTGCCGATACCTGAATGGTAGGCCTCATTACCTTACATTTGGGTTTCTCCACTTCATTCCCAGCAGCTTTTCCCCTCTTTATCTCAATGGAAACACTACAGCCAGAGTAATCTAAACCATTCCTGCAAACACTAGCTCTTGTTCAATGCTTTGAAGGAAGGGCTGGCAAGATAGCTCAGTGGTTAACTTAAACCTGAGTTCAACCCCCTGCACCCACTTGATGGGAGGAGAGTACCCACTCCACCAAGCTGTCTCTGTGGCCTTCATTTGTATACTGTGGTAGATGTGTGCCTGCCTACACACACACACACACACACACACACACACACACACACACACATACACACACACACACACACGAACATGCTATGATGTAATAATAGTTGAAAGCTTAAAAAAAAAAACAACACAAAACAACCTTTAAAGGTATCTACTGCCTGAAGAGGGAAAAATAAAAACAAGTAACTGAATGTTTTTAGAGGGAGCAAGGTGAGGAACCAGAAGCTGCCTGACACCAGTTTACTATTCTCTCAAGGTCTGGCTCAAATTTTCCTCCTTTCTCATCCTTCACCCATTATTAGTCTAGACTAATGTGAGCCACAGATGTAATTAAAAAATTTCCCAGCCACATTTACAGCAAAAAGAGGTAAAGCCTGATGTTTTAACAGCATCAAATCATCATTTCAACAGGTCATCATTTAATGAGTCAGTTTCCAGTGTTTTTTTTTTTTTTGCACTGTGTTCAGCGTGTACTTTCCAGTTCATCCCTGTTCAAGCCAACCTTATTTCAAGAGCTCAATACTGCATGTGGCTAGTGGCCACTGTAATAGCAGAGGTCTAGACTCCCAAATCAATGCTTTGGGCTGGGGAACGTTGTGGTTTTGCCACTGCGTAAGAGCAGAGTTGGCACCACCCTCATTTTATGTCCATGTTTCAGACTGATTTCAATGGTATCATTCATCAACCATCAAGTTTTCCAGATTAAAAACCATTACCCGCTACCAGTAACTAGTGGAACCCTAGGTAGGTGGCATTTCCTTCATTTCTTCTCCTGCCTCAGTGAAGGTGCTTGTTGCCTTACCAGAATGGCTGACATTGCATCTAGTTTTCTTGTCTCAGGTTGGTCCTGCATACCCTTATATGCCAGATCATCCTAAGACATAAATACCTCATGCCCACTCCCCGCCAAGTGTGCAGTAGCTTCCTGCTGACTAAATGAAAGCCAAGCTCCAAGCCCACTCACAAGCAGACCTTATCTGCACCTTGGGTCTTCACCAACCAGTTTCACTCTTCCGGTTTTTGTTTTGATAAAAATCTTCCCAATAGTGCCCAGCCTTCTCAAGTTTTTAATCCCTCTTCTGCACCCAGGAGTAACTTTGTTCTCCCAGGCTTAGCAAATTCCTCTTGATCCCGCTCAGGTGCAAGCTTTTCATTGTCCCCAGGTAAAGCTTCATTAATTAGCACAAAGGAGGTAGGAGGAGTGTTTGTTAACGGATGATGACTGTGTCTGAAAGTGATCATCTTTGCATCTCCCAAACCAAGCACAGTGCTCGCAGCAATATAAATAAATATGCTGAACGCAGTGAACCCACCATGTCGGAAATTCCCCCCAGGACAGTGATTTTGACTACCTCTTCTTCATCCTGAATATATATCAGATACTTGCTTTCTCAAGAATGAACGTGCACTCTGAGGTCAACCAATGAGAAATACGCAAAGAGGGATCTCCCTGGCGCTTACAGTGGGAGAAGTCTCTCTTTAATCGTTCAGGTAAAGAAAGGCTTTGAAACAGGCAAAGAGATTGTAAAATTAAAGGTTAGAAAGTAGGCATAGATGATGCTTAAGTTCTCCCTGTCACAGGGGCCAGAGTACTGGGGTTGGACATGGCCTGACTTCTGGTTTCCTGAAAAGTACGCAAGCAAGGAAACTAGGAATGGGATCTTGGGAAACGTGGTGATGATTGTGGTAGCGCTGAGAGCGAAGTTAATTCTACCAAGGCGTGGCATGAGCCTCTCAAGGGTCTTTGAAATTAAGGAGCTACGAAGGCACCTGCTGGCCTCGTGGTCTCTGACCCCAAGATGGGAAAGGCAGAGACGGGGAGGACTGCGGAGTGAGGCGGTACCAGGGGAAAGAGCCCAGGCTGGACGCGGATTAACTTTTAGCTCCAGCTGATGAAAGGTCAGAGGAACTAGACGGGAGGGAGGGCAAGAAGGAACCAGAGGCGCGCCCCAACACCCCGAGGTTTCAGCCCGGGGAAAAGTCACTTCTCTTCCCCTTGCGGAACGCTTGTTCCAGGAACCACGGAGACCGTCACAACCGAAACCGCGGGAGCGCGTCCGGACGACACCGGGCCGACGCGGGAACCCATCCCCTGGAGGGCCTCCTCCCACCCCGGAGGCTCCTTTCCGTCTCCCGTCCTCACCTGCCAGGCCAGTCTCCCCCCGGCACCGTCCGCCGCCCTTCCCAACCCCTAGTGGAACGCCGGTCGGAGAGCGAGCAGAGCTAGCGCGCGCTCAGCGGCGGAGAGCACCCGGCAGGAGGCCCTGCGTGGTGGCCGCCATCTTGGGCCTTGAGGAGCGCGGCTGAGGCGGGGACGACCCGGGCGACACCATCTGTAGGGGTGGCGACGAACCGGGTCAGGGAAGATGACAGCGCAAAAGCTCGCAAACCTGGTCAACCTGGATCCACGTTTTATTCAAACCGGGTCACGACCATTCACAGCTTAAGATGTAGGGGGCTCACGCGCGAGAAGGGAGAGAGAAGCGCCGGTTTGCCGTCGCCACCCCCTCTCCTCAAGGCTGGCGCGGCGAGTGGCAGCTCCTTAGGTCACGGCTTCCGCCGGCGCCAGTGGCCTAGCTCCTTGCGGCTGTCCTTGGTCGCGCTTGGTACCAGGCTGAAGGTGGGTCTGGGGACCCCGGCGCCACCCGTGGTGGTGATGCGGGCGGGAGGGTTCTGGGGAACGCTCGCATGGAGGGGAAAACAGGGTCGCCTTGGGTGACCCCTGCGCGCTCCCCGCTCCAAGCCTTTTACCAAGACTGCTCTGATGCTGGCTTAACCAAAGCGTCTCTGGGGACAATCTGATGGCCTCGCCCTCAGGGGACTCGGAAGGGTTCTCAAGGGTCCCACTCTTGAGCCCACCACAGTAGGGAATGAAGCTCCTTTCCAGAAGCGGAGCACATTCGCCCAAGCGTCTGTCTCCTCGTCCAACTCTCCTAATGTGAAACCCATTTGCCTTTTAAAAACTTGGCTTTCTGCTTGGTTTCCAGTGCGTGTTATGATTTCAACGGTTTCGGGCATGCTCCATTCATTTCATATCTTAGGTGACATTTTGTAATAATTATAAAGAACTGTGGGGTCGACTCCGATACAAGGTATTATTTCTTCAAAAGTCTACATGTGCCGGGCAGTGGTGGCACACACCTTTAATCCCAGCACTTGGGAAGCAGAGGCAGGTGGATTTCTGAGTTCAAGGCCAGCCTGGTCTACAGAGTGAGTTCCAGGACAGCCAGGGCTACACAGAGAAACCCTGTCTCAAAAAACAACAAAACAAACAAACAAAAGTCTACATGTTTCCAGCATGAATCCAGATAGAAGACTCACCAAAATAAGACTCAGCAGTTTCTGTTTTCTTCTCGAAAAGGGAAAGAAACTTGTGTTAGAGAAAAATATTAAGAAATATGTGGGGTTAGTTGTTTTTTTGTTTGTTTTTAAAACGCAAAAGCTGGATATGTATATATAGGTGGAAAGAGATAGAGGCTCTGCCAAGAAGAAAAGAGAGGAGGAGTTATTTAACTGTTTACCTCCACACACAAGAGAGAAAGTAGAACAAAAGAGCTTAAGCCATATCAGGATACAGATTGTCTGGGGACTATGCTAATCCTGACTCTTTACCCTGTAAGTTAAAGCAAGTTACTTTACCACAACTAAATTTGGATTTCTTTATCTGAAAAAAAAAAAAATTGCCCCCCAATCTTGAGACATGGTTACTTAACAAATCTGCGGTCTGGTGAGGAGTATATGAATTAGCTATGACGCAGAAATGCCTCTTCAATGTGGCCCACATCTGTAATTCCAACTACTTTTGAGGATGAGGCAGAGGGATAGTAAGTTTAAAGCCAGCCAGAGCTTCACAGTAAGACTGTCTCAAAAAACAAAGACAAACAAAAGATTCATTTCTTGTTAAAAGCTTGCCAAAAAAATCGGATCACTTTAAGATTAAAAAATAAATGACCCGGGCTGGAGAGATGGCTCAGTGGTTAAGAGCAGTGACTGCTCTTCTGAAGGTCCTGAGTTCAAATCCCAGCAACCACATGGTAGCTCACAGCCATCCGTAATGAGATCTGACACCCTCTTCTGGTGCATCTGAAGACGGTTGCAGTGTTCTTAGATATAATAATAAAAATTTTAAAAAATCTTTAAATAAATAAATAACCAAGGCAGAGTGTGTGGCTCTGTGATACAGTATGTGCTTTTCAAAGCCGAGTGCTTCCTCCCTCTCACCCCCCTTCTGTCTGTCTGTCTGCCTGCCTCTCTCTCTCTCTCTCTCTCTCTCTCTTTTTCTCTTTCTCTTTCTTGACACGGTTTCTCTGTGTAGCCCAGGTTGGCCTTGAACTTAGAGATCCTCCTGCTTCTGCCTTCTCAGTGCACCACCATTGCCCAGCCTCCCAGTTCTTTTTTTTTTTTTTTAAATACCACAGCACCAGGCAGTGGTGCACAGGGGAGGCAGAGGCAGACAGATTCCTGTGAGATCCAGGACAGCCAGGGCTACAAAGAAACACTCTTTTGAAAGACAAAGCAATAATGCTATATTTTATTTCTGAAATAAGAACAAAATTCTTATGGCTCCAAATGCAAAAAGACGCCTAGGGCTAGAGAGATGACTGGGCTCAGGGGTTCACAGTGCTTGCTGCATTTCCAGAGGTCTTGAGTTTGGTTCCCAGCTCTCCTCTCACAGCTCACATATTGGGTGGCTCACAACTCCAGCTTCAAAGGGCTCTGATACCTTTGGCCATCTTGGGTTCCTGTACTCAGATACACAGGCACACACACACATACAAAACGTTAACAATAAAAATAAATCTGAAGAACTAAAGAGACTATTAATATGTGCTCTCATAAGCACCAGCCAGGAGTATATTCCTTAAAGCAGTTAGTTGGCCCTGTCCTATTGGTAACATTCTTAACTCATCCACACAAAACCTGAAGTGCAGCTTGTCCTGGTCCTCATCACCTGTACCTATACTAGATGAAGCTTTATGGATTTAGGCCCATGACCAAGACCCTCACTCTATTTCTCCTCTTACCCATTTTATGGCGAATCATTCTGACTCACAGGTGTCCACTTTTGCCCTCCCTGCTCATCTACTTGCAGAAAGACATCTCTGTAGATAATGTTCGCTACATTGCTCCCCAAGCCAGTTGAGTATCTACTGTAATATGAGATGCCTCTCTAGGACTAAGATTTGTCATTTTCTCCTATGGATGATATTCCTTTATGGTGGCTAAGGCCACCATGTATTCTGTGAAGAATCTGTTTCTTAGTACCATTGTCATTATGCTTCCAGTCTGTAGAAGCCCATGTGTGGCAAGAGGCCCATAAGGCTCCCCTCTTTTCTTCTTTTCTAAGTAGAGCCAGACCAAACCCATCTATGCCTATAGTAATGACTCATAGCCTAAAGTAGCTGTGAGCTTATTTTAAACTGCTATGAGCTGAAAATCCACAAATTCTTGTTAGTGCAAAAATGCTGTCTTAACAGCTGTATAAACAAGGAAGCTAAGGGCTTCAAAAAAATTGTGTGTTTGTGTATGCATTTTCATGCCACAGCACACTTGGTGGTGTAGAGGGTAGCAGACAACTCTCAAGTGTCAGCTCTCCTTCCATCATGTGAGTCCTAGGAATCAAGTGTGGGTCCTTGGACTTGATGGCCAGTACCTTTGCTTGCTGAGTTATCTTTCTGGCCCTTAAGTTTGCAATAAGGGCAGAAAGTGTAGGTGGCCACTAAGTTTGCCAAGTTCCCACACAGTCTCATGAACACAGACATTGACTAGTAAGTATTTTGCAGCTGAGTGCTATTAAAAGTAACTTCCCTTTATCATCTTTATCATCTCCACACTTGGTTGGCTCAAGGTTATAAAGGTCATCAGTTCGCTTGGTGAGCTCCTGGTTAACATTTCAAGAAATACTTTAACTGTAAGTGATGTTACTTAATAAAGGGAAGAGAGCAACTGTCTTAGAGGAAATGAAGGAAGATTGACTTTACTTACATTTAAATCTCCAAGAAGCATCTGTATTTAAGTCAGTGGGTGAGTTGTGGGGTCTGGAAAAGCCTATATGTGGCAAGAGCCCCATAGTCCTAACTCATCTCTCTCCTGAACAGAGCCAGATCAAATCAGTCTCTCAGAATTCTAGTAGTAACGGTTCTGGTAGTCCAGACTCATCTTGGAGGTAAAGCCAGATTCTCTAGTTTAAAAAGGACTCTCCAGGTGGTACTGATGTGTAGTTAAGGTTGAGAATTCCAGCTGTAACTAGGCAACAGACTACAACATAACTAACAGATGGCTAAGTTGTAAGTATATATTTATCTCATCGTGTGCTGCATAATAATTTTAGAGATCAATGATGTTCAAACAGGAATTTGCTATGTGGAATATTACATATTATGAACTTTATAGTAACTGCAACTTTTAACTTAATGGTTATAGTCTAACACTGACTTTAGGAACTAGATTTTTAAAAATTTGAGAAATAAGTAGAACTGTGTATAGACCAGTTCAGGTAAAGCACGAATGTGATCTGTGAGCACAGATTAAGCTAAGCACTCTTGCTGGCAGTAGTGTGTTGCTTCTAAGGTTGACATGTCCTCTCAACCATTTACATGTGGATGGGGTTTTGTTTCTCATCAGCGTATACAAATCTTAACAGAAAATTGGGGATGGTTTTATTAAATTCAGTACACATTTGCTATTTTTTACTGCCTTACCCGTTCTGTTCTCTCTTATCTGCCTTTTGGAAAGGGTTAAAAGATTAAAAAAAAAAAAGCACCAGAAATATCATCTCAAAAGGAGGGGAAGTGTGCTATGATGCAGGTGGCATTGGGAGAGACCTGAATTTGAACAGCAGCTTGCAATCAATAGCTATTTGAGTTAAGCTGTTGCTTTTAAAATGCATTTTATGGGTATGCCTGTTTTATCTGAATGGATGTGCCACATTTGAGCCTGGTGCCCTTGGAAGTGAGAAGTCATGGGGTCCTCTGGAATTAAAGTTATGGATGGTTGTAAACGGTGCGTAGGTTCTGGGAACAGATCCTATGTCCTCTGAAAGAACAAGTGCCTTAACCACTAAGCCATCTCTTCAGCAACAAGTTCCTATTCGTTTAAAATGAGGATAATAAGCGCATGCTTTTAATCCCAGCACTTGGGAGGCAGAGGCAGGCGGATTTCTGAGATCGAGGCCAGCCTGGTCTACAGAGTGAGTTCCAGGACAGCCAGGGCAACACAGAGAAACCATGTCTCAAAAAAAAAAAAAAAAAAAAAAAAAAAAAAAAAAAAAAAAAAAAAAAAAAAAAAAAAAAAAAAAAAAAAAAAAAAAAAAAAAAGAAAGAAAGAAAAAAGAAAAGAAAAGAAAAGAAAAAAAAAAGTTACTCCACATTCTATATAGAAATACAGTAACTGGGCTGGAGAGATGGCTCAGTGGTTAAGAGCTCCGACTGCTTTTCTGAAGGTCATGAGTTCGGATCCCAGCAACCACATGATAGTTCACAACCATTATGAGATCTAATGCCCTCTTCTGGGGTGTCTGAAGACAGCTACAGTGTACTTACATATAATAAATAAATAAATCTTTAAAAAAAAAAAAAGAGCTGGGCGTGGTGGCGCACACCTTTAATCCCAGCACTCGGGAGGCAGAGACAGGCAGATTTCTGAGTTCAAGGCCAGCCTGGTCTACAAAATGAGTTCCAGGACAGCCAGGGCTATACAGAGAAACCCTGTCTCGAAAAACCAAAAGAAAAACAATAACTTAGTATCTAGTACCCATTCTATAAATTCTCTTTCCCTTTTTCTTTTATAGTAATTTTTGATCTTGTGATATTGTGTTCTTTTCAATGTTTTTATCCTACAGAAAACAATTTTCCGTAAGTTTATCTTTACTTAAAAAGTCCACTAGTAAAATATTAAATTTGCATTGCATGAGAACATCAGCAAATAGTTTACACATATGAAAGTTCTGAAGCAATACAAAGTACAAATACTGTTTTTATAGGTAAATTTAAAATTCTCCATTTCTTGGTTCTACAGCATATCAAATCACTGATGAAGTAAGAAATAAGATCTCATAAATAGTGCAATGCAGTATAATTTTTTTTATTATGTTTGTGTGTGTGTGTGTGTGTGCGCACACGTTATGTGATTGCAAACATGAGGGTCAAAGTACAACCTGTGGGAGTGGTTCTCTGCCTCAGTCGTGTATGTGGGTTCTGGAAATCAAACTCAGTCAGAATTGGCAATAAGTGCCTTCATCCAAAAAGCCATCACACTGTCCCGAGAAGAGTGAATCTTATAGTAACCATTATCATCTAATCTTAATGAAGTTTTGTTTGTTTTGTTTTTTGACATAGAATTTCTCTGTGTAGCTCCGGCTGTCCTGGAACTCAATCTATAGACCAGGCTGGCCTCAGACTCAGAGATCCTCTTGCCTCTTCCTCCAGAGTGCTGGAATTAAAGGTGTACGCCACCACTGCCAGGTTTTTAGTTAGGTTTTAATTACTTTGTGATGTCAAGCAAACCTAAAGAGGCGTATGCTTTTAACAAGTCTCATGTCCACAGCTATCTTCCTATTTCAGATGCAGTTTAAAAGATGACTTGTTTTAAGCCAGGTGCGGTAGTTTACACCTGTAATCTGAGTACTAAGAAGGCAGCCAGGAGGGCTGGTGAGATGGCTCAGCGGGTAGGAGCACCTGACTGCTCTTCCGAAGGTGATAAGTTCAAATCCCAGCATCCACATGGTGGCTCACAACCATCCTTAACGAGATCTGGCGCCCTCTTCTGGAGTGTCTGAGGACAGCTACAGTGTACTTACATATAATAAATAAAATAAATCTTTAAAAAAAAAAAAAAAAAGAAGGCAGCCAGGAGCTTCTGCTGAAGGTTCAAAGTCAGCCTCAACTACATTGTGGGTTCCAGATTATAGCTGTAGTAAAATCAAGCCTGTCTCAAAATAAATAAATAAATCATCTCCAAACCAAAGTGTACTTATTAACATGTTGATTGTACATATTAATATAATCCCTGTTCATACAGCACATGTTGATTATATCCACCTTTGTATCCCTCTGCTGTGCATTGTGCCCTGCCATAGTGATCCCTGCCTACCATTTATTTCAGTATTTCAAAGACTGTTGGAGTTTGTATTTAAGGTTTTTTGTTGTTTTGTTTTTTTCTGTTTTAGCAGTCAAGATGACCTTATTTCAGCTTATACGTGAGCACTGGGTTCATATACTTGTCCCTGCGGGATTTGTCTTTGGATGTTATCTAGACAGAAAGGATGATGAAAAGCTAACTGCCTTCAGGAATAAGAGCAAGCTATTTCAAAGGTTAGTTCATAGCACCTTGGGGGAGTTCTGTCTCTTTTGTTCCAAACAAAGAAGTGGTTTTTTTCCCCTACTCTAATGGTTAACAGTCTAGTGATACTTCAAGTTTGCTATTTAATCGTTGGATGAAACTATGATTACCTCTGTAGTGCAAACAATTTTTAGTTTATGATCTAGCCATTTCAGATCTTTAAAAGTTTCATTTTTTTCTTTTATTTTTTTACCTAATATATAAAATGACTTTAAAAAATTATTTATGTGTGTGTCACATGTTGTATGTGGGTGCCCTTATCGGCCAGAAGAGGGGATCAGATGCACTGGAGCTGTAATTACACATAGTTATGAGCCTCCCCAGTGTGGATGTCATCTGAGAACTCTCATAACCACTGAGCCATTCTCCTGTACCCTCATCATGGCCTCTTCATACATGTGTATTGTATATTTGTACTTTTCATTCCCTGTCACTAGCTCCCTTCCTCTCCAAGTAGAGTCTCTTCTGTTTCATGTCACATGTATTTACATCTAGATTTTGCATATAACAGAAAACACGCAGTATTTTGTCTGTTTTTAAAATTACCCTCTATTACTGCCCTTTTCCTTGAGGCCTCCCCTTGTCATGTGCCCTTCTAAAAAGTCAGACGTTTTAAAACTTAAAGAGTGTATTTTAGTGTAGAAACAGAATTCAAGCCAGCTACCCCACGCCTTCATACACACTTTCATATATGTTCCCGTATACTGATTTGTTACAGCTGAAATAAACAGTGTGCTTTACATATGGTGACTGGGTGGTAATACCCATCAGCCCGCCTGAGCCTAACATGGCTAAGAAGACAGATAGTGTAGCCATCTGCCAGTGGGTATAGCTATCTACACTCAAGGGATATGAAAGATGCAGTAGCATCCAGTGTCACTATGCAGGTGTGTAGTTCACAGTCCAGTATTTCAGCAACGATGAAAGAAGCTGGAAAGGACCTAGAGACCATTAAGACCTGGCAGAAGAACAGAGCTGTCAGGTAAACCAAGAAATTACAGTTCTTTAAACTGGGAAAGACAGTAAAACTTTGAGAGTAGAATGAATGAATGGATATGATGAATCTAATGTAAGACCTAGTCAATTTGATAGAATATAAACAAATATAAACTTCAGGCCCTTTAATAATTTTTATTTACTTGGGGGCTTAGAGATGGCTTAGTGATTAAAAGCATTTGCTGCTCTTAAAGAGGACCTAGGTTGGGTTGGTGAGATGGTTCAGTGGTTAAGAGCACCGACTGCTTTTCCAAAGGTCCTGAGTTCAAATCCCAGCAACCACATGGTGGCTCACAACCATCCATAACAAAAATCTGATGCCCTCTTCTGGAGTGTCTGAAGACAGCTATAGTGTACACACACATAATAAATAAATAAATAAATAAATCTTTTAAAAAAGAGGACCTAGGTTTGGTTCCCAGTACCCACATAAAGTTTATTTACTGCTTTTTCTTGTGTTTTCACACAGGGAACTGAGGCCCAATGAAGAAGTCACTTGGAAGTAAAACCTGACTAAATCACAGAACGTTCACATTTTAAAAGTTATTGGAGAAATAAAAACATTTACTATTTAACAAGAATTTAAAGTGTGGCTCTTTTTATACCATTTATTTATTTATTTATTTATTTTTAAAGACTTATTTTATTTCATGTATATGAATACACTCCAGCTATCTTCAGACACACCAGCAGAGGGAATCAGACCCCATTACAGGTCTGATTATGGTACCCCACGGAGCCATCTCTCCAGCCCCCTTAGACCTTTTACTGAGGTAACCATTTATATCCTTTTTATGTTCTGTTGAGGTAACCTTCAAGCATTAGGCACAACTGACTTAAGAAATGGCTACTAAGGCCAGGCATGGTAGTTAAGCCTGGAACCCGAGCATTCAGGAGGAAGACACAGAAAGATTGCTGCAAATGCAACACCGGCCTGATTCACATAGTGAGTCTAGGCCAGCCAAGGATATCAAGACCCTGTCTCAAAAAATCAAAAATGATGACAATTCAGTATCATTATATACATAGGTATCTGTATTAGTCAGGGTTCTCTAGAGTCACAGAACTTATGGGTAGTCTCTATATAGTAAGGGATTTTGTTGACAATTTACAGTTTGTAGTCCAACTCCAACTCCCAACAATGGTCAGCAGCAGCTGTGAATGGAAGTTTAAGGATCTAGTAGTTGCTCAGTCCCACAAGGCAAGCAGTTGAAGAAGTAAATCTTCCAATGTCCTTCTGTGGGTCTCCAGATTAAAGGTAGATGCCTTTAATCCCAGATGACCTTGAACTCAGATCTCCCTGATTTAATCTTCTGGAATCCATTGCCACTACGCCTCAAGACCTCCATGCCAAGATCCAGGTCAGAAACTTGTATCTCCTCCAGATGAGGATCACTGCTAAGTCTTCCAATTCTGGATTGTAGTTCATTCCAGATTTAGTCAAGTTGACAACTAGGAATAGCCACTACAGTATCCTATTTATTTTTAGCATTTAATTTTCTGTTTCTCTCTTTGGAATAGTGTTTTTAAGCCATAACTACCATTTCCCCCTCATATTTTCAGTGTGTCCTTTAGAAATCCATGTGCTATCTCCATTATGAAGCATTAAAAGAACAGAAACTTCTTAGACTACCAAGTAGGGCTTCTTGAGAGGTAATTAGGAGTAGACCAGACATTAGGGTACCACACCTGTTATTGAATTCCTGATGGCCTTAGAAGAGATGTATCCTTGCTGTGTGCTACCTTATACCAGGCAGGTCTCAGGACTGGCAACAAGACCAACACCCGATGTGGCCCTGGACCCTGGAATTTCAGAACTGTGAGCAAAATCAATGACTTTATTATTGTCTCTCCTCCAATACCCTGTTATAGTCTAAGAAAGGATGCTTCCAGGGAACTCTGAAGGACAATGCTAGGATTCTGCTTGATAAAATCATAGCTAAGAATTAGATTTGGCAATGCTTTTCCAAATACAAAACAGCATTATCTTTTGAAAGACCAGTGAATTATATTTAATCAAAATTTAAAACTTATTCTTTCAGGGGTGGAGGTCCATACAGCTCAGACAGTGGTAGAGGCTATTCTGGATAGTTCATATAACTATTCCTCTAACATAGCCTTTGAGTGTTGTACTGGCTAGTTTTTATGTCAACTTGACACAGCTGGGTTATCACAGAGAAAGGAGCTTCAGTTGGAGAAATGCCTCCATGAGATCTAGCTGTGAGGTGTTTTCTCAATTAATGATCAAGGCCCCCTTGTGGGTGGGATCATCTCTGGGCTGGCAGTCTTGGGTTCTATAAGAGAGCAGGCTGAGCAAGCCAGGGGAAGCAAGCCAGTAAAGAACATCCCTCCATGGCTTCTGCATCAGCTCCTGCTTCCTGACCTGCTTGAGTTCCAGTCCTGACTTCCTTGGTGATGAAGAGCTGTATGGCCGTGTAAGCCGAATAAACCCTTTCCTCCCCAACTTGCTTCTTGGTCATGATGTTTGTGCAGGAATAGAAACCCTAACTAAGACAAGTGTGGTTTTTCCTTTTTTGTTGTTTTTGTTTTTGTTTTAGGCTTTGTGGTACAGGATGTATCAGTGCTTCATTTGTCTAATGGCTAAATCCTCCTTGTCTGGTGGTGTGTTACTTTCTGGGCGGACATGGACCAACGCTTATTTACCCTAGACAAGGGCACTAACAACAGACCGAAGAAATTATTCCATCCAAGTCCGTCTTGAGTAGGTAAGCTTACTGGGTTTACTTACAGGAGCAGAGATGACTCAAGCAGCTCTAACACTAAAAAGCACACCCCAACACAAGCAACAACTCAAAAACTGCCACCTACAGGCAGCCCTGCTGAAAAATCTTCCCTTCTCTGGTCCCCACCACCACCCCCGACCCTCGTGATTTTATTGCTTGTAAAAGGCTTGTGAGTCTGGAAAACGTTGGTGTCTCTGGAGTTTCATGAGCTTCCTCAGAGCTGGAGCCTTGCACACTCTACACTTCTTTTGAGAAAATTACTAAACTATGGATGGACCACATCCTATATCCATATCCATTTACCAGATGTTGAACACTGGATTGTTTCTACTTAATATTTACCTATATATGTATTAATACATACATGTATATATAAATGGGTAACAGTGAAAACCTGGCCAGAGATGGGACAAAATATCGGCAAGCATAAGAAAACATAGGATATATGAAGACTCCTAATGACCTAAAAAGGATGAAATGATATGGCCAGTGTCTTAGTCAGGGTTTCTATTCCTGCACAAATATCATGACCAAGAAGCAGTTGGGGAGGAAAGGGTTTATTTAGCTTATACTTCCACATTGCTGTTCATTACTGCAGGAAGTCAGTACTGGAACTCAAGCAGGTCAGGAAGCAGGAGCTGATGCAGAGGCCATGGAGGGATGTTACTTACTGGCTTGCTTTCCCTGGCTTGCTCAGCTTGCTTTCTCATAGAACTCAGGACTACCAGCCCAGGGATGGCACCACCCACAATGGATCCTCCCACCCTTGATCGCTAATTGAGAAAATGCCTTATAGTTGTATCTCATGGAGGCATTTCCTCAAGGGAAGCTCCTTTTTCTGTGCCAACTCTAGCTTTTGCCAAGTTGACACACAAAACCAGCCAGTACAGCCGTGAATAAGTTTAAAGATATTAAACACACAAAAATGTTATAAAAATATTAAGTACAATGTAACAGCTACCCCTCAATAAAACTGTAAAGACAAAAAAAGTTATAGTACTGTCTACTGGGAACAGTAGAGAATGAGATTTAGAAGTACTCTTTTAATACTCTCAATGCATGAAAATGAGGGCTGGAGAAATGGCTTGGTTAAGAGCACTGACTGCTCTTCCAAAGGTCCTGAGTTCAAATCCCACCAAGCACATGGTGGCTCACAACCATCTGTAATGAGATCTGACGTCCTCTTCTGGGGTGTCTGAAGACAGCTACAATGTACTTACATATAATAAATAAATCAAGAAAGAAAGAAAGAAAGTAAGAAAGAAAATGAATTCGTAAATAATGCTTTAAGAAACTAGCAATTAGCCGGGCATGGTGGTGCACGCCTTTAATCCCAGCACTCAGGAGGCAGAGGCAGGCAGATTTCTGAGTTCAAGGCAAGCCTGGTCTACAAAGTGAGTTCCAGGACAGCCAGGGCTATAGTGTGATGGCTTTTTGGATGAAGGCACTTATTACCAATTCTGACTGAGTTTGATTTCCAGAAGGGGGTGGTGAGATGGCTCAGCGCACCCGACTGCTCTTCCGAAGGTGATTAGTTCAAATCCCAGCAACCACATGGTAGCTTACAACCACCCGTAATGAGATCTGACGCCCTCTTCTGGTGTGTCTGAAGTCAGCTACAGAGTACTTATGAAGAATAATAAAACGAAGCCGTGGACTAGAGAGACCAGAGTGAGTGGTGCTGGCTGGAGCGGGTCGATCGGAGCAAGCGGGGTTGACCTGAACAAGGGAAAAAACAAATAAATAAAGGATACATAGAAGGTTTAAAACAATGTATGTCTCATACAACTTGTTGCCAAGATCAATATGAAATACATTAAATTTCCTCATGATTCACCTGCCAGTTGTCAAATCCAACTGCCTATTCTTGGAAAGCACATTACATGAATTTGTTTTAGGTAAGAACAAATTTAGGAGACATATGATTAAAATGAGTCTACTTTTGAGATACCATTGTCTCTTGTCAGAACACAGGAGACAAAACTGTAAAAATTTAAATGGCAGACATTTAAACTGTTTGGTCTGGGGCAATAAAATTAATGTCAGCTAAGAGGTAAAATACTCAGGAAGATAGAAATATTTTTGTACAGTATTAGTTGATACACAAACTTAGTGAATAAAGCCATGTCCACAGTAACAAAGAGCATTCCGAAGTGTATCTACATTTTTTTTCTAATTTTTAAAATTATTTTTATCCACTTTTTTTTTTAAAGATTTATTTTATTTATTATATGTAAGTACACTGTAGCTGTCTTCAGACGGTTCAGAAGAGGGCGCCAGATCTTGTTTCAGATGGTTGTGAGCCACCATGTGGATGCTGGGATTTGAACTTATCACCTTCGGAAGAGCAGTCGGGTGCTCTTACCCGCTGAGCCATCTCACCAGCCCATTTTATCCACTTTTAAATAAGTGTTTGGCCTCCATGTATGTGTGTGCACCACTTGAATGCGTGTTGCCCATGGAAGTTGGAAGAAGGCATTGGGTCCCCTGGAAATGGAGTTACAGACACTTGTGAACCACCTTGTGGGTGCTGGGAATCTAACTCAAATCTTCCCAAAGAACAATAGATGCACTTAAGTGCTGAGCTAACTCTCCAACCCTTCATGGCTATTCTGACTCAGCAAAATGTCTATCTCCCTAAATTATTGTAATGCTTTCTTTGTACCATTCAGTCAAAAAGAATCTGCATGTATTCACTGTTCTGCACCGACCCACAATAAATAATCATGCTCACAAGCTGAAAGTTCATTTAGCAAATGAAGTGACAAGCCAAGCCATTAACCAAGCCAGCTCAGTCAGTCAGCAGGTTCTCTAGGGAGGGAGGGAGGGAGGGAGGGAGGATGAAAAAGAAGAAAGACAATTAGACAACACTGTAGCATGACTCCAGACAGTTTTGAGGCTGAAGCAGGTTCATTTTTCCCAGTATGCTTTTATACCATTTTAATTACATGCAAATAATAAAGTCAGTTCTAGGTCAAGGAACAAACAAGGTAAGCAAAGTCCCGTGATCACTGTTTCTAGGGGCTTATCAGGATGACCAAGATATCTGAGCTACTTCCCTGCCCTGGCCCAAAGTCAAATTCCACAGCTCTCCACATAGTATTGTACAGTGGGTGCTTTAATGCAGACATGTACAAGGTNTAATTACATGCAAATAATAAAGTCAGTTCTAGGTCAAGGAACAAACAAGGTAAGCAAAGTCCCGTGATCACTGTTTCTAGGGGCTTATCAGGATGACCAAGATATCTGAGCTACTTCCCTGCCCTGGCCCAAAGTCAAATTCCACAGCTCTCCACATAGTATTGTACAGTGGGTGCTTTAATGCAGACATGTACAAGGTATACTGGTAGCACTGCTTTCCCTCCAAGCAAGCTACTATGACTAGAGAAAAAAATTCAGAAGTGGGACATATGGTTGGCACAAATCACAAAGGGCAGTTTTAAGGCAGCAATAAGGAAAGTGGGCACAACGAGAAGCTACTGGACTTTAAGTAATTTAAGACTTAAGTAATTAGGTGAGAATATCTCCTAATCTAAGTTTTAAAGTGGTGAGATTGGTCAGGGGAGTAGCTTGGTTATTAGAGAACTTGCCAGGCATGAACAAAGCCTTTGATTCCATTTTCAGCACCACATAAGTCAGGCACAGTGGTCACACCTGTAATCCCAGCACTATTGAAAAAGTTCAAGTCATCCTTGGCTGCCATAGGAGAATCAAAGGCAACATGTCCTAAGAAACCACATT
The DNA here is from genome assembly GCA_902729485.2 of Mus minutoides. NCBI lineage: Eukaryota > Metazoa > Chordata > Mammalia > Rodentia > Muridae > Mus > Mus minutoides. The sequence goes on along the minus strand of LR752511.1, from coordinate 28,872 downwards.
TCAGGGCTGGAAAGATGACTCTGCGGTTAAGAGCACTGGCTGCTCTTCCACCGGTCCTGAGTTCAATTCCCAGAAACCACATGGTGGCTCACAGCCATCTGTAATGGGGTCTGATGCTTTCTTCTGGTGTCTCTGAAGACCGCTACAGCATACTCATATACATAAAATAAATAAATAAATATTTTATAGATATAGAAAGAAAAAAAAAACCCACTTGAAAAGAAAGAAGTGAGCTGGGCGTGGTGATGCATGTCTTTAATCCCAGCACTTGGGAGGCAGAGGCAGGTGGATTTCTGAGTTCAAGGCCAGCCTGGTATACAGAGTGAGTTCCAGGATAGCCAGGGCTACACAGAGAAACCCTGTCTTAAAAAAAAACAAAACAAACAAACAAAAAGTCACTGACAATGCCATGAACTGGACATATTATGGTGGATCAATTCATAGTTCCAGAGAATGGTTTGAACTTAACAGTGGGGATATGCCGCGCCCACACGTCTCTGACCAGCAGAGACAGTGGGAATAAACGACAGGGGACGCCAAGGTGGTTTCAAGCAGCTTGCCTTCGCAGCTTCTGCTTTATTCTGCTTCTATCTCTCTCTCAGGTATCACAGCTTCGGCCGTTCACTCACTCACTCTGCTTTCTCCTATGATGGCTGGCTAACACTGGTGCTGCTCTCCTCATCTGCTGGTCTCTGGCCCCTCTGGTCTCTGGCCTAACGCTGCTGCTCTCTGGTCTAGGCTGGTCTGTCTCCTCTGGTCACTGGCTGGTTGGTCTGGTCTGTCTGCTACACTGGTCACTGGTCTCTGGCCCCTGACCCCAGACTGGCCTGTCTCCTCTGGTCTCTGGTCGGTCTATTTCAGCTGGGGCTGCCCTCAATTTATACTTCCATTCACTTACATCACCTCACACCACCCAATCAGAAACACACATGTCCCAGGCAGCATGCAGGATTGGCTGATAGAATGGTATCGCGAGATGTTGCACTAATTTCACCTACGCGTTACACGTGCTGCTTATACTGCGCATGACTGAGACTGAGGTAAACAAGCGAGGTCAGGGGGCTTGGCATAAAGCCAAGCGCCATCTTTGGCCCAAGTGGCTGTGCCCGCTCCCCACAGGGATATAACAAGGGAAGAGGGTGTGGGAGATAGATACACAGTATTTAAGACTGGAGTGAAGGGCAAAGTGTAACAGTTACAGGAAGGGAGCCTTTTGCTCTAGTACTATCACCTAAATTGTGTCATCTCCAAAGTTTACAGGTTGAAAGGTGTATTAGTATTAAGAGGATATCACTGTGTCCTGGTCACGAGAGTACAGCTTTCTTCTACAAGAGAAGCACGTGCTCTTAACCATGTAGCCATCTCTCCAGCCCTCCAGTTACCCTTTAAATAAGTGTGTCCCTATAATGGAGGCTGAAGGGAGCTTGCTGGTCCTCTTCCCTCTTCTGCCACATGAGGACACAAAAAAGGAACGTCAATGAAAAAATAAAACTCTCCTGAGACATTTGGTGTGCTCTAGCCTTCATCTTGGACTTCCCAGCCTCCATAACTGAGCATTTAATCTCTGATGGTAATTTACCCTGTGCAAGCATTTATAATAGCCTAGCTTCATTTATTCACTTGAACAATTGCATCTTTAAAAAAACCAAACAAACTAAAACACTAGTAAACACTGCATTTTCTTGTTAGGAGGCTGTATTTTCCTGGTTAAGCCACAATCCTTAAGCACACAGGGTATTCCCATATTGTGTGACACTGTTCCTGGAGAACTGTAAACATCTCCCAGAGAACTGATGACAGGCCAAAGTAAGTATACCACCAAAGTCCAACTTGGTGAACCAATGAGTTTTATTGAGATTACTAACTGGAGCAGAAATGACACCAAAGCCCACTCCAGCATGTCAACAGCTCACAAAATCTGGAAACATGTGTCACACTACACACCTTGCAGGCAGCTCAACAGAGTGAAGTGTCCCTTACAGGCAGCATGAATGGTCTCTGCCTCTTCTGAGCAACTCTGCTCGTTGGACTGTGTTTCTCAGTAGTCCTACTGTTTCTGTGTATGCTTAGGGAAGGAGTAGCCTAGCGAATCTTGTCAGCTTCAGGGACTTCCTAGTTGTTTACTTTCTGAGCTAAAGAACCCTTCTGTAAGACTAAATATTTTCCCTGTTCTTAGAATATTCTACGATCTCACCAGCTTCCTTGCATGATGGACTTCATCTCCCTTTAGAATATCCTTTGTGGTAAAGAGCTTCCCTCCAATAAGGACAGCGCTACCTCTTGTTTTATCTCAAGAGAAAATTGCATACAAAATATTTAACAAATGATATGGTGAAAGATCCTGAGAAAATGTAACAGGTCTCAAAGACCCCGAAACTGGGAAAGAGATTTCATCATTAGTAGAAAGCCTTTACATAGCTAAATATAATAGCCTGAACATTTCTTGAATCTGTGTGCTTGCCCCTACTGTTCTTTGAATGCATGTATTTGCCAACTGCTATAGCTCACTGCCAAGAATTTGTGGGTTAGTTGATGGATTGAGATGCAGCTCACTGCCAAGTGTTTGTGGTAAGAATTTCACTTTGCACCTGTGCACCCGAGCATAAAAATCTTCCGTGTACCCATTTCTTCTGTAGAAATAATGGATATTGTCAGATATTGTCAGATCAGAAAAATCCCCTACTCCCTCCTCCTCCTTCTCTCCCTCTTGAGGAACCATAAAAACCGGGTCCTCTTTTCCCTCAGGGTCGACTCCTCTATCCACTTCCGGGATATGAGTCGTCCCCAGAGCTCTGGCTTTCCCCGAATAAAGCCTCATGTGATTTACAGCAAGCCTGGTCTTCTGTGAGTTCTTGGGGGGATTCGCCAATATCCCGTGACTTGAGTGGAGGTCTCCCTACGGGGGTCCTTTCATTGGCACCTCCTTGGATTAGCTAGCTGGTTTTCACTGGCAGTCTTCATTTTCTTGCCTCTCACTTCCTTTCTTTTCTTGAACTTGTGTCACAAAAATGATCTCAACAGCAAAACTGAGCAGTCTCTTGTGAGTCTTTCTGCCCCTGGACTTCCTGGGAGCATGTGACACTGACTTGTCTTTGAAGCATTCTCTTGTGGGCCTTCCACTTCAGCACACTCACCAGCATTTGCACCCTTTGTGCCTACTGCTCTATCTTCAGGGCTTAGCTCTCCATCCTCTTTTCAGTCTCTTCCATTTCTCTAAGATTATACTCAGTCTTTATGGTTTTAGTTACCTTGTGTTTTAAATTTTTTTCTTTATATTTTATGTGTAGGAGTGCTTGCTTGCACGAATGTATGAGCATCACTGTGCATATTAGGTACATTGCAGAAGCAACAGATCCCCTGAATCTTGAGGTACCAACTGCCGTAAGCCTTTATGCCAGTTCTGAGAATCAAACCCAGGTCCTCTTACAAGAGAAGCAGCAAATGCTCTTAATCACACACCCATCTCTTTAGCCCCTCAGTTACCTTTTTGTTTGTTTGTTTTTTTGGGTTTTTTTTCGAGACAGGGTTTCTCTGTATAGCCCTGGCTGTCCTGGAACTCACTTTGTAGACCAGTCTGGCCTTGAACTCAGAAATCTGCCTGCCTCTGCCTCCCGAGTGCTGGGATTAAAGGTGTGCGCCACCACGCCCGGCCCTCAGGCGTTTACCTTCTAAATAGCAATGTATCTCACCTCACAGCTCCAAACAGCTTCTGTAAACTCCAGGCCTGCCATCTATCACTCCACAAAAGTACCTTTAGTTGCACAGACATTTAAACTCATTATTTTCTAAATTAAAGCCTTTTCTTCTCTTCCCAAGACCTTACTCATTCTGCACAGTATTTCTGGTTGGAGTGTCACTTCTGCTTTAAGTGGTACCTAGAGCGGAAACCCACAAGTCTTTCCTAACAATACCCCTATCCCACATCCCACCTCAGTCCCTCACCAAAGTCTTCTGAGTCTGTTTCCTAAAACTTCCAAGTGGTCTCTCTCCATTCTCAAATCACTACTGAAGTCCTGACCACAATAGTCTCTTCATTTCTCCCCAAATGCCTTTCAAGTATTCTGTTTCCCAGTGGTCCTCTAAAATCCTAATTTGACCCCATGTCTCTAGTTTTAAAAATCTTTAACTATCTGTAGGGTTTGTGTGTGTGTGTGTGTGTGTGTGTGTGTGTGTGTGTGTGTATGTGTGTGGTGGTGGGCAGGGTCATCCTATGTAACCCTGGCTACAGGCTGGCATAGCGCAGCTGTCCTCCAACACAATATACTCCTTCTTCCTTACCTTCGGGTACAATGAGCCTTTGCTTCATTGAAGAACCTAAAATGGTTCCACCATACAAGATCTGCGCCCATCCAACGCTTAATCTTTGTCAATCCGCCCCTCCCACCCCCACCCCAGGCGAGAGCCACTGAACATTTTGCTGGATTTTTCACTTCCCTACTGACACTTCCTCCTTCAGAGATTGCTCATTTACCCCGGGACCTGATATTCATTCCAACAGCCAACTATATTGAACACTGTGCTGTTCCAATTTCTTCATACCTACATTTCTTCATTTGTACAATATTACAACAGACACACACATCAAAAATGCCGTATTAAATTGCGCTTACAACTGGACTATTCTAAGTCAGCCCTAACTAAACATTAGCTATAGTTTTTGCACAAATACTAGGTATTTGGAGAATGCCTTTTCTGGAATGAGGTCTTCAGTGGGAGAGGAGTTGCTCACATGCAGTTGAGGAGAAAGTACCAAAGAAGGTGTAGATGGAAAAAAAAAAAAAAAAGGAAAGAACCTAAAACTTGGCAGCGAGGATTCTCATCTAGAACTCTAGAATCACAAGATTGTCCCGCGTAGAGAAGTTCCTCCGCACAGCAGGCGGCGCCGCAGCATCACGCTTGCCGCGGGAGGACCAGCGCCGCCCAGGTCACGTGTCCCGTGCTCCCTGGTTTGCGTGCCTCGTGACGTGCGCCCGCAGTAGTGATTGGTTGGCGGGAGACACGTGGTTAGGGCGGGGCGGATCGGGGCTGAGGGGTGGGGCCGGGGGCGGAGCTGCTGGAGGGGGCTGCTCCGCGCCGGGGCCGTTGGCTCCAGACAAATAAACATGGAGTCCATCTTCCACGAGAAAGTGAGTGTGGGCGTTCGGTGGGGAGCCGTCCGCGGCTCGGCGGCGGGCGTGGGGAGCAGCGACGCCGCTTCAGGAACTCAGGCGGGGCCCGAGCGCCCCCATCCCGACCTGGCTGGGTGAGGGGTGCTTCCTGCCTTCTACCCATGGCACCGTGAAGCCTCCCGCATGCGTCCCCGGCACCCTAGCCCTAGAAGACCGGGCGGGTAGCCTGGGCATTTCGGGGAGCTTCACCCGGAGGATTAGCGCGGGCATTCCTTGTCCACTTGCCACGCCTTTTCGGGTTTCTTCTCTCTTCTCTTTTAGGGTCTAGTCTAGTGAGTCGCCTTTTCCGCACCTGGCGGACCCTTCCCAACTCCACCCACGCCCCCTAACCTATCCTCTGGCAGATCCAACTTTCTCTCTCAACTCAGTTCTATAATGGAATGTGCCCCATGCATTTAGATCTTGATTATCCATCCCACGTCTTTCTGCACTTGTGACCGTGGCTTTCCCATTGAAGGGCCTGACACTTAGAAACTAAAGTAGGAAACCCTGGAGGGAAGTCGTCATATGAGTTTTTATTACGGGGATGTTTGGGTTGTTCTCCCATTTTTCCGGACCAGGAGGCCAGCTTTGTTTTTAGGTATTATGGATAGATTAGAATCTTTCTACTGTGTGATTTGGCTAGTCTCTTCCTCACCTTAATTCCTAAGTGACTACGCTTAAAAGTATTGTGACATCTTGAGAAACTGGTCTATGCTCGCATACAATTATCAAGTCATTTGGGTGTTTCTTGGACAACCATGTTTCATAATCATTTTCGGTTTGGAGAGGGTTGCTAGTTGAGACTATTATTTCGTTGGGAGCAAAGGCCTTTGTTTTTGTAAAGGAGCATTTACTCCTAGTGTTTAAAGTCCATGCACAACAGAAGAAAGACAAAAATGATGTAAGTTGTTAAATGAAGTGCTCTTAAGAAGACATTTCTGAGTGTTTTGGAACTGGAACAAGTTAGTTTGTGACAAGATTTCTTGTAGCCCAAGTTGGCTCCAGACTCTCCATCCTCCTGTCTCAGCCTCCTGAGTGCTGACTGGGATGATGACCATGTTCTATGACTCTGAGTGACCTCCCCCTCCCGTCCCCCTCCCGGCGGCATTCATTTGTAATTACTTTTCCAAAGGCTTTGGAATAAGACCCATTTTAAAGATGTTATATTTTGAACACTTTATACACTGTTTCATGAGACTCTTGCCATTCATTCTTTAAAAAAAAAAACAAGTTACTGTTTGTGTGTATGTGTTGGTGTGGAGGTCAGGGAGTACCTTATAAAGTCAGCTCTCTCTTTCCAGCTTGGGGTGGGTTCCAGGTGTCTCAGGCTTAGCAAGCCCCTTTACTCAGTGAGTCATCTCTAGGGTGAATGAAAAAAAGAAATGGGAAGGACATGACTTTTCCTAGGTATGGCGGAGGAGAAAGTTTATTAAAGAGAGCCGGGGCAGACACATTTGGGAGAGCCCAGAGTAGTCTTGACCCTGAGGGGAAGAGAGAGAGGAGAAGGAAATACAGCAGCCAGGAGCCAAAGGTGCAAACCGATAGAAAAGAGGGTGGGTAACCAAAATGTATGGATTACATAGGCAAGAGCCATTAGGGGAAGGGCAGCATAGTCCATAGTCTGGAGAGTTCAGGGTAGAGGTCTGGGTATACCAGTCATACCCTGTAACAGGAGGGACTAAGGGATGCTGGGACAACCTGGGGGCCAGGTCCACCTCCATATGTTAAATAGGTACCTCAGCCACTAGGCCTGGTATTAAAACTTAACATAGAGCGCTTAAACAATGCATCAAAAAAATTATTTTTGGCCGGCAATGGTGTTGCCTTTAATCCCAGCACTCAGAAGGTAGGGGCAGGGGAATCTCTTGTGAGTTCAAGGCCAGCCTGCCTAGTCTACAGAGAGAGGTTTTTGTTTTGTTATTTTATTTTTTTACATTTTAAATGTTATCCCATTTTCTAGTTTCCCAATCCCATTCCCCCTCCCCCTGCTTCTACGAGAGTACTCTCCCCACACCCGCTGTGGCTTTCCCTTGCACTGGGGCAGCAGGCCTTCACAGGACCAGGGGCTTCTCCCATTGATGCCCTACAAGGCCATCCTCTGCTACAGCTGGAGCCATGGGTCCCTCCATGTGTACTCTTTGGATTATGGTTTAGTCCTTGGGAGCTCTGAGGGCGGTCTGGTTGGTTGATATTGTTGTTCTTCCTGTGGGGCTGCAAACCCCTTCAGCTCCTTCAGTCCTTTCTCTTAACTCCTACACTGAGGACTCTGTGCTCAGTCCAATGGTTGGCTGCGAGCATCTGCCTCTGTATTTGTCAGGCACAGAGAGAGTTTTAAGATAGCCTGATATCCAGAGAAACTCTGCCATGAAAAACCAAAAAAAAAAAATTGGTGTTTGCCATTGTGCATGTCTGTGTACTGTGTGCCCACTAAAGCCAGAAGATCCCCTGAAACTGGAGGAACTGGAGTTAAAGAGGCTTGTGAGTAGCCACGTGGGTGTTAGGAATTGAACCGAGGTCCTCTGGAAAAGTAGCCAGTACTCTTAACTGCTGAGCCATCTCTCCATCTCCCACAATACCTTCTTGACAACACTGTTTCTCATTTGAGCAGATTTCAGTGAAGGTGACTACTGAATTGGTAGCTGCAAAACGCTAGGCTTCCAAAGAAAATGCTAGGCTTCCAACATGCTTGCTGTGTAAGCGGGAAAGCCCGAGCGAGTTCCCATCCCAGTGAGTGTCTGTATCCTCAATACTCAGGCGGGGAACGGACAGGTGGGTTTCTGGGTGCTGACCAGTCAGTCAGTCAGTCTAGCTGAATAGTGAGCACTAGGCAAAGGGCAAGACTCTCTCAAAAACTAAGGGGGAGAGCAACTGAGGAGGACATGTGACTTGGACCTTGAGCATATGTATGTATACATCTGATGTACACATACACATGAGAACACATATGCAAACATGCATGCCCAGATACACATCTGCTTACCCAGCAGTCATTCAGTTATCAGTGTGTGTGTGTGTGTGTGTGTGTGTGTGTGTGTGTGTATGGGGTGCACATGTGCATATGCATTTAGAGGCAGGAAGACAGCATTGGTGGTGTTCCCCACAAGTAGGCTAACTTACGACTTCCAGGTATCTGTCCATTTTTACCTCTCCAGCGCTATAGTTACAAATGGGTACCACCATGCATGGCATTTTAAATGAAGGTTCTGGGGATTAAACCCCGATCCTAAGGTTAGTATGGCAAGCACCTTACTGACAGAGGCATCTCCCCAATCCTGGAGAGTTCATTTGCCTTTATCATTAATTTAACTATATGAAGCAAGTGAACACTTAATGAAGTCATAGAATATTTCAAGAGAATGTACCTGTGACTGTAGAAGAGGCCAGAGTGGGAATATTTAACACAATTGCTATTTTCCAGAGAATTCTTTTTTTTTGTTTGTTTGTTTTTTGAGACAGGGTTTCTCTGTGTAGCCCTGGCTGTCCTGGAACTCACTCTGTAGACCAGGCTGGCCTTGCACTCAGAAATCCGCATGCCTCTGCCTCCCGAGTGCTGGGATTAAAGACGTGAGCCACCACGCCCAGCTGAGAATTCTTTCCCTTTCCATAATTTGCATTTAACCAGTAAATTAACTAGAGAAGACATCAACTACTTCCTCTTGGAATTAATTTTACACTTAACCACTTTGAATACTTACTATTAAATTAGATATGAAAGCAGTTGTCAGCCAGGCATGATAGCATATGCCTTTAATCCTAGTACTTGGGAGGCAGAGGCAAGCAGGCTCCTTTTGTGATTTCGTAGACTATCTTGGAAGAGTGGAAGTGTAGTGTGATCATCTTCTGAGCCTAGCACAGTAAAATATGGACCCCCAACTCGTAGAATTTTAATAGCAAAGAGAGTTTCTCTTCCTCTTGGGTGAAATACAAAAGTGTTTTATTATATTGTATCGCATATGTATGTAGGGGCCTCTCCATGCATGCCATGGTGTACATATGGGGGTCAAAGGACAGGTTAGCAGGGGGGGGGGTGTTTGGTCCTCTCCTCCCACTGTGTGGGTCCTTGGGATTGAATTTACATCTGCATGGTCACAGCCTTTTGGTTTGTGTAGAATTTGACAGCCTGTGGCAATAGGATTTTTAAAATGATTTGAATAATTTGTTGTTTCTTTCCATTAATCATATTAGAAATTTAAAACCGACGTCCTCTAGCATTCCCATTTTACTTGGTCAGGGTTTGTTCTTAGGTGCTTATTTTTCATAATAAAAAAACTGCAAGCTGGGTGGTGGTGGTGCACGCCTTTAATCCCAGCGTTTGGGAGGCAGAGGCAGGCGGATTTCTGAGTTCGAGGCCAGCTTGGTCTACAGAGTGAGTTCCAGGACAGCCAGGGCTATACAGAGAAACCCTGTCTCAAAAAACCAAAAAAAAAAAAAAAAAAAAAAAAAAGCTGCTTGTTTTAGAGACTGTGAATGTAGCACATTTGGTAGAGTGCTTGCCTTGCCTAAATAAAGCTTAAGTTTTATCCATTCCCAATACACATGAATTGGGCATAATGAGATAGGCACTTTTGATTTTTTTTTAAGATTTAATTATTTTTATGTGCATGAGTATCTTCATGAATCAAGTGCACCATGCGCAGACAGTGCCCGAGGAAGCCTGGAGAGGGTGTCAGATCCTTTAGGACTGCAATTATTGACTAACTAGTCTTGAGCTCCCCTGTAGATTCTGGGAACAGAACCCAGGTCCTTTGCAAGAATATCAAGTGTTCTTAACTCCTGAGCCATCTCTCCAGCCTCCAAATCCCAATTATTACTAGCAAGAATGTTTTATCAAAAAAACTGGATGCCATTATTTCTGTATGTTAAACATGGTGACCAGGAGCTAGAGATGGCTCAGTGGTTATAAGCACTGGCTGCTGTGGACCCAGCGTCCCCAGCATCCATCTGATGACTGCACCTCCAGTCTCAGAAGGTCAAGCATTGTCTTTTGGCTTCCATAGACACTAGGCATGTACATGGTGCAGACACACATAAAAGCAAAACACCTATACACACAAAAAAAAATCTTTAAAAATATGGTGACCATAGTTTATGAACCTCACACTGAAGCATATTGCCTATCAATAGGACTGAGGATTCATCATAACTGTTCCCCCAAATTGAGTGCCTGGTTACCATGCTAGATAGCTGTTGATTTCTTTTTGAGACAAGGTATCACTATGTAAGTAACAGGCCAGGAACTCACAGGAATATTCCTGCCTCTGCTTCCCGAGTACTGGGATTAAAGTTGTTTACTGCCATGCCTGGCCCTCTTATTTGAATGTTTTAAATGAAGCATTTCATATACAAGAACACACAAATCATGAGAGCGTGCCGTCGATGTGCACACCTGGAAACAGCCCTTAGGTGAGGTCACAGACTTTCCCTGAATCCTCTACCTCCTCCTATCTTTTCCTCCAGGAACCAGCTCAGTGCTTACTCCTACAAGGAAAATCTAACTTCCTAGACTGAGATTAATTTCCCCTATTTAAAGCTTTTGTAAGAAAACCATGTAAGTCTTTAACTCCAGCACTTGGGAAGCAGAAGCAGGTGGATCTCTGAGTTCAAGGCCAGCTTGGTCTACAGAGTTCCAGGATAGCTAGACTCTACAGAGGGAGATTGGGGGGAAAGAAAAGAAAAGAAAGGAAAGGAAAAGAAAAAATAGCATGCCCTTAAATTTTTTATTACTGTGTATCTATGCTTGATAAGTTGTATGAATGGACACATATATCAAAGTATCTGTGTAGAGATCAGAGGGAAGCTTTGTGGCATTTTCTTCCCCTTTTGGGTCAGTTCCAGGGATCGGACTCAGGTCTCTAGGCTCCTCTCATCCACCCCATCCTGCACTTTAACTGTCTTTGTTGATTGGTGATAGTTTGGGGGATTGAACCCAGGTCCTTGTACAGACCAGCTCCATCCTTAGCTCTGGTGTCTACTCTTTTGAGTGTTGTGTGTTTTTTACTCTTGAGAGATTCATCCATATTGTTATAGTGACTTGTGTTTAATTTACTTTTATTCTTATATAGTGTTCTTTTGTTAATGTAATTCTGTGTCCAAACTGTCTTTGGGTGCTTTCCAGTTTGGAAAGCTTGTAAGTCGTGCTGTAGCGAGTGTACCTGCAGTGTGTGTGTCTAATCACAGCTGCTAAGCTTTGGTAACGACTGCGGACTATTGTAGAGTTGGTTCACTTCGCTCCTGTGACAATGGCTTTCTGTCATTCTAAACCTCCCACTGTAATAGCTGTTCTGGAGACTGTATAGTAATAACACCATGTGAGTGTTTCTTTTGTAAAAGTACTTTTTTTTTTTTTTTTAGCTAGGTGTGGTGGTTGTATTAGTCAGGGTTCTCTAGAGTCACAAAACTTACGGAATATCTTTTTTTTTTTTTTGGTTTTTTGAGACAGGGTTTCTCTGTATAGCCCTGGCTGTCCTGGAACTCACTCTGTAGACCAGGCTGGCCTTGAACTCAGAAATCCGCCTGCCTCTGCCTCCCAAGTGCTGGGATTAAAGGCGTGCGCCACCACGCCCAGCCGGAATATCTTTTTATGGTGAGGGATTTTATTGTAATGATTTACAGTCTAGTCCAACTAACCCAGCAGTGGTCAGCTGTGAATGGAAGTTCAAGAATCTAGTGGGTGCTCAGTCCCACGAGGCTAGTTGTTTCAGCTGGTCTTCTGTAGAAGTAGATTCTAACAGATGTGCTGGCTAGTAAGTGCAAGCAGGCGTAGAAGAGTGAATCTTCCTTCTTCTAATGTCCTTATACTGTAGGCTTTCTGCAGGAGGTGTGGCCCAGATTAAAGGTGTGTAACACCTTGTCTAGATCTGGTATTTGCCTTATCTCAGGCTGACCTTGAACTCAGAGATCTCCTTGTCTCAGTCTCCTGGGATTAAAGGCGTGTACTACCATGCCTGACCACTATGCCTCAAGATCTCCATGCCAAGATCTAGGTCAGAAATTTGTGTCTTTTGGCTTCAAGATCTGGATCACAGGTTAGCCCTCCAGTTCTGAATTGTAACTCATTTCAGATATAGTCAAGTTGACAACCAGGAATAACCATTATGGTGGTGTGCACCTTTAATTGGAGCACTCCGCGTCAGAAGCAAACAGATTTCTATGAATTTGAGGCCATCTTGGTTTACATAGTTAGTTCCAGGCTAGCCAGAGCTACTTATTGAGACCTTGTCTCAAAAACAAAAACTTTTTTTAGGGACTGACAGGTTAGCTCAGCATGTAAAGGCACTTGTTGCCAAGCCTTGTAATCTTGAGTTTGATCCTTGGGACACACACAAAAAGGAGAAAATTAAATTCTGCAAGTTGTCCTTTATCATCCTGCATTCCTTCCAAGCAGTCAATAAGTGTAATGTTTAAAAAAAATTTTTTTTTAAATTATTTTTTCCCCTTGTTCCGGTCAACCCCGCTCGCTCTGCTCGACCCCGCTCGCTCCGGCCAGCCCCACTTGCTCCCGGCCGCCCCCGTACGGCCCCCGCTTGTTCCAGCCAGCCCCGCTCGCTCCGATCGGCTCCGCTTGCTCCGGTTTGGCCCCACTCGCTCCGGCCCTGCTAACTCCGGTGTCCCGCTTGCTCCTGCCGTCCCTGTTCCGCTCTGCTCGCTCCGGACAGCCTGGCTTGCTCCGGTTGGTCTCTCCGGTCCAAGGATTCGTTTCATTATTATTCTTCATAAGTACGCTGTAGCTGACTTCAGACGCACCAGAGGAGGGCGTCAGATCTCATTACAGGTGGTTGTAAGTCACCATGTGGTTGCTGGGATTTGAACTCATCACCTTCGGAAGAGCAGTCAGGTGCTCTTACCCGCTGAGCCATCTCACCAGCCCGAGAACATTTTTTTTTTTTTTTTTTTTTTTTTTTTTGGTTTTTCGAGACAGGGTTTCTCTGTGTAGCCCTGGCTGTCCTGGAACTCACTTTGTAGACCAGGCTGGCCTCGAACTCAGAAATCCGCCTGCCTCTGCCTCCCGAGTGCTGTGATTAAAGGCGTGCGCCACCACGCCCGGCTCCCGAGAACATTTTTTTATGTATTGTTTGTGTGTGTGTGTGTGTGTGTGTGTGTGTGTGTGTGTGTGTGGCATGTATGTGAGTGCAGGCCTACATGTGGCTAGGTGTGCATGTAGGGCTCAGGGGACAGGTACTCAGGAGTCAGCTCTTTCTTTCTACAGTAGTATTTGGGGATTGACAGCAGGCGCTATTACCTGCTGAGCCATCTTCTGTTGTGGTTTGGTATACATTTCCCTGATGACTGATGAAGTTGAGCATCTTTTTGTATCTCTTAGCCACTAGACTGTCTTGTGAAATGATTACATTTCCACTAGAATATAAGTAGATGGGTCTGTCCTTACCTCATAGTAGTTGCTACTCAGTAGAAGTTGCTTCTAGCAGTAGATCAACATTAGAAGGAAAAGGAGGCAAAGAATTCTGAGGATAAGTTGTTCTAGCTCTTTCTCAGACTCAAGCTCTCTGAACTCTGCCTTCCTGGTCCATAGCAGACATGTATGCTATATCTACTGCAGCAATTACATTTTGTTTCTGTAGGAGTGATACATCGGCGTGTATGGGGGTGGATGGGTGGGCGGGGATGCATCTTTGGAGGTGCTCTTTGGAGTCATCATCTGCCATGTAACAGCTCAGACCAGGGGGCATGTTGTCAGGCTGGTTGAGTTCAGTAGGCCTCACTGGCCTTTTAGAGGGCCAGAGTTAACAGAAGGAAGTGTTTTCCCATCTGCCTTTGCCTTCCAGAAAGGCAGAATTAGGGTCTGTGTCCATAGGACTCATGTGTCTCCTTCGGAAAGCAATACTGTTGGTCCAGGAGAATGACAAGCAAGCTGCCCGCTGTCGGGCAGTCTGGATGTGGAGCTGGGCTGGGTGCTAGTTGTGTATGAAAGCCAGCTAGCCAGTGCAAGAAGCCCCTGGACCCATGGGACATTGTGTCCACCCCTCATGGGGAGGATGTTAATGACCCCTTAGGGAGCTGAAGTTGGCTTCAGTTCCTCTTACTACTGTCCACTCATGGGCATGGACTTGGGACTGCTTTTCGCTTCTCCATGTTACAAGGAACCTGCAGAGTTGGTTGATGAGAGCCTCTGCTCCAGAACTGTGGGCCTTAACTTAAAGTGAGACAGGATTGCTCTCACTCACCCAGTTCTTGAATTTGAAAGGACAGGCTTTTAAGGTCAACAGCAACCACCTTGTTAAAAGAAAGAATGTTCTAGAGGGTTATGTTCCCTTTTTGCAGTAGTAATTTGCTGTGGACTTTCTTTCTTTCTTTCTTTCTTTCTTTCTTTCTTTCTTTCTTTCTTTCTTTCTTTCTTTCTTTCTTTCTTTCTTTCGGTTTTTCGAGACAGGGTTTCTCTGTGTAGCCCTGGCTGTCCTGGAACTCACTTTGTAGACCAGGCTGGCCTCGAACTCAGAAATCCACCTGCCTCTGCTTCCGAGTGCTGGGATTAAAGGCGTGCACCTCCACGCGCGGCTTGCTATGGATTTTCTAAAGGTAAATTCTAATAGGTACTGAAAAATTCAAAGGGTAAATGTTTTTATAGGTTAATTTTTAGGTTTATGCGATTGGATAGATGAATTATACTGTTAAATCGTCCTTCATTTTTGTTCCTATAGTAAAGTAGCTGTAGAATATACATGGACAAGGAAAATGTATGTGCTTATGAAATCAGGTTTGCATGGGGCTTACAAAGTTTGTTTTGACTGCATTAAAAAGCTAGTAATTACATTTTTTAGGAGCTATTGTACAGATCCACTTGATGACATTTGGATTTTTTCTTTTGGAAACACTAGCAAGAAGGCTCGCTTTGTGCTCAGCATTGCCTGAATAACCTGCTGCAAGGAGAGTATTTTAGCCCTGTGGAGCTATCCTCAATAGCACACCAGCTCGATGAAGAGGAAAGGCTGAGAATGGCAGAAGGAGGAGTCACTAGTGAAGACTACCGCACATTTTTACAGGTACTGATTTTAGACTCACTGAGTCCCATTTTATTTTGGAAATTCGGGTGCTCTTTAGAGGAGGATGAGCCATTCTCCCCCAGGAGTCTGACTTGTTAATTATAACTCTGCTCCTTACTTGGTAAATGGGACTGTACAGGGTGTTCTTTTAAATGTGCACACTAATTTTAATCCTTTTCCCATCCCCCTCTGTCCACAACTACTGCCCATGAAAATTGAACAGCAGCCTTCTGGAAATATGGACGACAGCGGCTTTTTCTCTATCCAGGTAAGTAGTCCAGAGCTCAGCGCTGCCTCACTTTCAGTTTGTGGTTGATGTGCCCTAGCTTTTTATGTAACAATGGAGGCTTCTGCAGCTCCTTCTGTAAACTTGTCTACAGAAGACACTCCAGAGTGCTACATGTACAGGGATGACCCCCAGGACGGTAGACTCTTCACTTCAGCACAGCTTTGACTGCTCACATGCTTCAGACACGCAGGTACTTGCTGCCTATATAGTCCTTGCTGGTCTAAGACTTGTGATCTTCTTCCCCTCAGTGTCTCCAGACTGAAATTAGAGGTGTGTGCTACCGCAGTCAGTTTCGAATGGGGCTTTTCAAAATTACTTTCTGAGAGAGATTGCTTAATTTGCATGTAGGTGCTAATAACTCTAATAAATTACAGTGCTTCAAACTCCGCATCTCTGGCTTATCTGAGAAATTGCAGTGTCTTGCAGTCTTCTATTTAAATCATCCTCCAGAATTGGATTCCTGTTGTGCAGGTTGTGGCCCTTCTGAAGGGTGATATGGAGATTGGCCTCAAGGCCTTGTATGTGCTGAGTTCAAACTGACACCTAGCCACATCCCCAAACTTCAGGTTCTCTTTTAGTTCTGGGTTGGTTTATTCTTTATAGTGCTGGTGATGATATTTAAGACAAGTATTCTGCTCTAGAGAAAACCTCCAGCCCTGTGGTTTTACATACATACATACATACACACATACGTACATACATACATGTATATATGTGTGTGTGTGTGTGTGTGTGTGTGTGTGTGTGTGTGTGTCCTTCAGTAGCCTAGCATGGCTTGCATGGCCTTGAACAAAGTCCTGCTTCGGCATCCCAGGTGTTGGGATTAAGGTCATGGGCACCCATGCCTGACTTCGTTTGTGTACTTGTGAAGTCCATTCTGACGATGTGAGGGTTGTCCAAATTCTTTCTGAATCTGTCTTTTGAGAGATCTACTTATGCAAGTGTCTTTCTTTATACTGTCCTTCTATGCCACCCTTCTAGAGTCCCCATTCTCTAGCATTTCCACCCAGTACTTCACTTGTGACATTGTGAGGCCCCGTGGGCCTGCGCTGAGAGCAGAGGTGAGAGTTGGCGCAGTGGCCTGTGGTCTCCTATGTATGCGTGGCACTTGGCACAGTGGCCTGTGGCCTCCTAGGTATGCGTGGCACTTGGCACAGTGGCCTGTGGTCTCCTGGGTATGCGTGGCACTGCTCACATCTCTGCTCTCTTGTACTTGCAGTTGGTCTGAGTTGTACGTGTTTCTTTATTGCCTTCCTGGGATAACAGATGGAATGTTGTCTTAATTTCTCTTTTGTTTTCAGCTTGCTATCATCAGATTTGATTTTCTGTTCATGACTCTGGAAGTTTAGAATACATTAAACCTTCTTTTTAAAGATTTATGTGCCTATTTGTGGATATGTGCACATGAGTGCTGGTGTCTGTGGAGGATGGAAGAGGGCACTGGGACCCTGGTGTTGACATTACAGGTTGTTGGGAGCCCTGACATGGGTGCTGGGAACTGAGCTTGGGTTCTGTAAGAACAGTGTGTACTGTCGATCACAGTCATCTCCCCAGGGCCCAAACCTTTCTTTTCAACCCCTAGAGAGAATTTATTTAATGTATACCTTTAGTCACTGACATTGCAGGTAGTAAGTGTATGTAAGGAATAGTTTTACAAACAGCACCCACAGTGTGGAGTGTGCTTCTGGATGTTTGAGACAGTGTTATCTACAAATTCTGTGCTTTTCTGACATTTCTCAGAAACCTACTATGGAAAAGCTCTCTTTCAAAATGGATGTGAGGGGCTGGAGAGATGGCTTCCCGTTTAAGAATGCTTAATGAAGCTGGGTGGTGGTGGCGCACGCCTTTAATCCCAGCACTCGGGAGGCAGAGGCAGGTGGATTTCTGAGTTCAAGGCTAGCCTGGTCTATAAAGTGAGTTCCAGGACAGCCAGGGCTACACAGAGAAACCCTGTCTTGAAAAACCAAAAAAAAAAAAAAAAAAAAAGAATGCTAATGGTATTTCAGAAGAAGACCAGTTCTGCTCCCAGCATGTACGTTAGACTGCTTACACCTGCCTGTGACTCCTGTATGGACACCTGATGCCGCCTGGCCTCCACAGGCACTCAGACACACTTAGATAAAAATAATAAAACAATACATCTTTAAAACTTGCAATGAAATAAAATTAAGTTCACATGTATATATTATTTATGGATTTAGTGGGGTGTCAAGGGGACATAATTTGTAAAAACTATATTCTCAAACTATATATGAAGTATAGTTGCTTACACAATGTAGCTGTGCTATTTAAACTTGGACTTGAAGGTTTAGCTCATGAAAAGTTGTTATTTTTCTTTTGACAGGTTATAAGCAATGCTTTGAAAGTTTGGGGTTTAGAACTAATCCTATTCAACAGTCCAGAGTACCAGAGGCTCAGAATTGATCCTATGTAAGACTTTTTTCCTATATTTCTTTATTTAGATTTGATTTTTAAAGCTGTAATTTCTGAATGAGGACAAAATCATCATGAATGTCTTTGCTTTATTTTGTATTTGATGCCCTTGGACTTCACCCTGTCACCTTTTTGGTGCCTTTATTCAGTGTTAGTGGTGGCCCTGACCTGAGTCATGTGGAGGGTTTTGTGCTTAACATCACTAAGCTCCTATAGGAAATGCATAGTTATGCGATTTTTATTTTTTCAAATAAGTAATTAAGTATTAATAAGTAATTAAGTATATCATTAAGTAAATGATAGAAATTTTAGAGTACTTGCTAGTACTCTAAAATTTCTAAATGATAGAAATTTTAGAGTACTACTATCCCAACTTAACAGTATATGTTTTTTTTTCTAGAAATGAAAGATCCTTTATATGCAATTATAAAGAACACTGGTTTACAGTTAGAAAATTAGGCAAACAGGTAATATTTCTTCTATTTTCTTGTCCTTTTATCATACTCTGTACTCTGTTTGAAACTAAAATTTGGAATGTATCCTAGGATTCTATGCACTCTACCCAAGTCTGGACTCAATTTAACAGATAAAAATTTGCTAGCTTAAGAGAAGATAATCAGTTTCTCTTCAGATTTTTAAAAATAAACCCATATATGTTATTTCATAATGAAAATGTTGTAGTGAAAACAGTGCATATGTGGTTACCATTACATATGTATAACAAAGCCTGAGATCATGGCGGAAATGACCATTATGGGATGGGCTTCTTTAGGCGATTCTAGTGTCTGGCAGTACATACATCTGTGTACAGTTACCACTGAACGTGGTTTTAAACTCGTCACGTAAGGCCTTACTAGAATGTTAGAGCTTGCTAAAGGTTATTGAAAACCAGCTTATACAGTCAAAGGGAATGAACTGCTAATATACCTGCAGCGTGGATGAATCTCAGAAATGGGAGCTAAGACCTAATGACGGAAAGTAGACTGACTAGTGCTTGTGTAGGGCTGAAGATGGAGAGAAGGCACAAAAGAGAGAGGCCCAGAGGGACCTGGAGACGGGACTCTGATGAGGGTGCTCCAATCTCGGTCATGTTGATGGATTAATGTGGGTGACAGAGATTCTTTGAAACGACAAAATGTAGAAGTGGTAATATTTATAAGTGTGTGCAGTTTATCCCAGGGCTGTGTCCCACACCTGTGGCCTAGGAAGACCTTGAGGCCAGCCTGGACCACATAATGAAACCCTCAAGAAAGATGGGGCAGTGGGAAGGCAGTCTACTTTATGTGCCCTAGTAAAACTGTTTTTTAAAACAAAAAGAAAAGAGCTGGAGAGATGGCTCAGCAGTTAAGAGTACTGACTGCTCTCCAGAGGTCCTGAGTTCAATTCCCAGCAGCCACATGGTAGCTCACAACCATCTGTAATGGGATTAAATGCCCTCTTCTGCTGTGTCTGAGGACAGCTACAGTAAACTCATATAAATTAAGTAAATGACTATTTAAAAAAAAAAGAAATATAAAAGATTATTAAAAAAAAAAAATGTCGAGTGTAGTGGTGCACATCTATAATCCCAGCAGAGATTTCTGTGAGCTCAGCCAAAGCTTCAGAGTGAGATCCTGTGTTAAAAAATCCAACAATAAATAAGAAACAGTACATTGAACCTGGAGATGTGGCTCAGCGAGTGTGACTTTACTGCTCTCTCAGAGGACCTGGGTTCCCAGCACCCACATGGTGCCTTACAACTGTCTATAACTCCAGCTCTGTGGAGGTGGTGCCTCTGGGCACCAAGCACACACGTGATGCACGTACATACATACATACATACATACATACACACACACACATAAAATTAATATATTAAAAAGAAATAATACAGTGACTTAAATCAATATATATTAATTATATATTGAGTGTATATATGTATATTGATTTAATTCACTGTGTTCTTTTTTTTTTTCTTGTTTTTTAATGTAAACTATACTGTTAGCTTTTAATTCAGTAACCTGGAAGTAGCCAGTCTTCAGTGATTGGTGATACAGATCATTGGCAGGGGGATATACTTATAATAAGCACAAGGCCCTAAGATTCCATCTCCTGCTCCAGAAAAATAAGGAAAGAGCAGTCTTTAGGTTCTTTGTAAGGTGCACAGGGAGCCAGTTAAGAGCTGTGTGTATAGTAAGGTAGCTTAGCTGGAACAGGAATCAATTCTGAAAGGTCCAGGGTCAACTTCATTTAACTTCTCTGCCCTTTTCCCTTGTAGCCACTGAGGGTTAATTTGTGCCTTTAGAAAATTATGACCCGGGGCTGGTGAGATGGCTCAGCGGGTAAGAGCACCCGACTACTCTTCTGAAGGTGATAAGTTCAAATCCCAGCATCCACATGGTGGCTCACAACCATCCGTAACAAGATCTGGCACCCTCTTCTGGAGTGTCTGAGGACAGCTACAGTGTACTTACATATAATAAATAAAATAAATCTTTAAAAAAAAAAAAAAGAAGGAGCCGGGCGTGGTGGCGCACGCCTTTAATCCCAGCACTCGGGAGGCAGAGGCAGGCGGATTTCTGAGTTCGAGGCCAGCCTGGTCTACAAAGTGAGTTCCAGGACAGCCAGGGCTACACAGAGAAACCCTGTCTCGAAAAACCAAAAAAAAAAAAAAAAAGAAAATTATGACCCAGGGCTGGAGAGGTGGCTCAGTGGTTAAGAGCATGGACTGCTTTTCCAGAGCTCCTAAGTTCAATTCCCAGCAACCATGTGATGGCTCACAACCATCTGTAATAGGGTCTGATGCCTTCTTCTGGTGTGAAGACAGCTATAGTGTACTCATATAAATAAAATAAATAAATCTTTTTTTTAAAAAAAAAANACTTTTAAATTTTAAAAAGTAGCTTAAATACAGCAATAGTCATGATTTGTGATTATAAAAGCACTGATCTCTGATTTGTGAGTGTAACGGTACTGATCTCTGGCTGTGGTTTGGGTGACACAGTTCTGTGTGAGAGCTTCCTACACTGGGACATCCGCTGAGCCTGGGGTTTCCTTTCCATTCTTTTTTTTTTTTTTTTTTGGTTTTTCGAGACAGGGTTTCTCTGTGTAGTCCTGGCTGTCCTGGAACTCACTCTGTAGACCAGGCTGGCCTCGAACTCAGAAATCCGCCTGCCTCTGCCTCCCGAGTGCTGGGATTAAATGCGTGTGCCACCATGCCCGGCTAAATAACAAGAATCTTGACCACAGGTAAAGTAGCTCTTGACCCTAGCCATTCCTGTATCATGGCAGCTGAACATGGCTTCAAACTTAGGTGACAGCTTTCAGATGACTCCTTGATAGTTATTTCACAACTTAGCTCTCCATTTGTTACACATTGCTATTCTTTCTGGCTTTCTCTTGTATTCTTCTGAGAACATAGACATAATTCTCTTTCTGGTAGCAGATCTCTTACTTTGTTTCTGTAGCTTGTGGTTTGAGCCTATTAAAATGGATGGGCATGGCCCTCCATGTAAGGTCAGCCCCTCGATATATACTATATCCCTGTGGCTCCTGTCCAGTCAACATTCAGTTTTTGTCTAATGCTCTCCTGGGTTGAACATCCTCCCACTCCCTTAAAAAAAAGTCTATGCATGGGTAAAAAGCTCTTTCCCTCCATTGATTAAAAATAAAGAGCTTTTGGTAACTATGAAACTTTAGCTGCTTGCCCATTTAAAATTTTTTCAGTAGAATTATCTATAGTGCATTGTCTATTGAACTCATTCCACTTGAGTTTTGCTATGAACTAGTCATCTCCAAAAGTCTCTCTTCTCACTATCCAGGTGACTTCTATATCGCCAGTGTCAGAATTCAATTCTTAGATCTCCTAGTCTAAACAGAACACAATAAACTTCATTCATTCATTTATTTATTTATTTATTTATTTATTTATTTATTTTTTCCCCCTTGTTCCGGTCAACCCTGCTCGGTCAACCCCGCTCGCACAGCTCGACCCCGCTAGCTCTGCGCACCCCCCCCCCCCCCCCCCCCCCCCCCCCCCCCCCCGCTTGCTCTGGCTGTCCCCATTTGGCTCCGCTCGCTCCGGACAGCCTCGCTTGCTCTGGTTGGTCTCTCCGGTCCAAGGATTCATTTATTATTATTATTCATAAGTACGCTGTAGCTGACTTCAGACGCACCAGAGGAGGGCATCAGATCTTGTTACGGGTGGTTGTAAGCCACCATGTGGTTGCTGGGATTTGAACTCATCACCTTCAGAAGAGCAGTCGGGTGCTCTAACCCGCTGAGCCATCTCACCAGCCCCACAATAAACTTCTTATTAAAAAACAAATGAACAAACAGCCCAAACTAAAAACAAATATAAACGGTGAGGAAGTGATGTGCCTCCCTGTGCCCTTCCCCTCATGGCCTCTTCCTTGTCCACTTAAGGCTCTAAAAGTAAATTCTGTTTGTTTGTTTGTTTATTAAAAACTACACTGGGGCTGGCGAGATGGCTCAGGGGTTAAGAGCACCAACTGCTCTTCTGAAGGTCCGGAGTTCAAATCCCAGCAACCACATGGTGGCTCACAACCACCCATAATGAGATCTGATGCTCTCTTCTGGTGTGTCTGAAGTCAGCTACAGTGTACTTATGTATAATAATAAATAAATCTTTTTAAAAAAAAGATAAAAAAAAACCAAACTACACAATGGCACTATAATTATACCTAAAAGTGTTGCACTTTGTGGTAATGGGGATTGAAAATCCCAGCTGTGTGTGTGTGATGCAGAGCTGTGATGTCACCAGTACACAGTGTCTAAGTTCCGTATCCCTCACCTCTGATACACAGTGTCTAAGTTCCGTATCCCTCACCTCTGATACACAGTGTCTATGTTCATATCCCTCACCTCTGATACACAGTGTCTAAGTTCCGTATTCCTCACCTCTGATGATTTCTTTCAGACTTCAATCTGAGTTGAAATCAGGTTCAATAATTGTATTGAGTTGGTTGTTTGTTTTTTTCCCTAAATCTTACAAGTTTCCTTGTCTCTATTTTTTGCCTTTAATGTATTTGCCAGTGTTTTGTCAGGGGGATATTGGGTCATTTGCCTGTTTACTGCATCTTGGTTTTTTTCTTGTGTATATTTCCTGACTGCTGGATGCTCTAGTTACTGGACCTGAGATGTAGGTACTTAACCATGCTCAAGCTGGTTTGGGAATTGTCTTAGTCAGGGTTTCTATTTCTGCACAAATGTCATGACCAAGAAGCAACTTGGGGAGGAAAGGGTCAGCTTACCCTTCCACACTGCTGGTCATCACCAAAGGAGGTCAGGACTGGAACTCAAGCTGGTCAGCAAGCAGGAGCTGATGTAGAGGCCATGGATGGATATTACTTACTGGCTTGCTTCCCCTGGCTTGCTCAGCTTACTCTCTTATAGAACCCAGGACTACCAACCCAGGAATGGTACCACCCACAATGGGTCCTCCTGCCTTGATCATCAACCATGAAAAATGCCCCACAGCTGGATCTCATGGAGGCATTTCCCCAACTTATGCTCCTTTCTCTGGGATAACTCCAGCCTGTATCAAGTTGACACACAAAACCAGCCAGCACAGGAATGATGTGGCATTTGGTGTTGCTTGTTCTTTGGTGATCTTAACCTGTCAGGGACCAGTGCTTAGTTTAGACCTCTTATTTTCTTAAGATAATGCAGTGGCGTTACATGTGGGCATCTGCCTGTCTCCGTAGTTGCTGCTTTTGGGTTCCTCTTGAGGATCATCCTTCTCTTTCCAGTGTGTAACTTTGGGGTGACCTGGGTTCAGGGCAGCTTCTTCCTTAGGTGCCATTTCATTGCTTTAATCACAGCCTATGATCTGTACTCTCAAAATTCCCAGAAGTTTTTCTTTAGCCTAGACATTCCTTTGGAACACCTTCATGTGGCAGCTCAGGAAGATTTCAAATCAAACAGGTCCACAAAAGACATTTAAAATGTTTATTTTAATATTTAACGTGTATGAGTGTTTTATTTATGTGTGTGCCTGGTGCCTATTGGAGGCCAGAAAAGGGCATCATCGGATCCCTTGGAACTGGAGTTACAGATGGTTGTGGGCTGCCATGTAAGTGCTAGGAATCACATGTGAATCCTCTGCAAGAGCAGCGAGCGCTGTTAACCTCTGCACCATCCCTCAGAGTGGCTTACCCCCTGAGCCATCTCACCAGCCCCATGGAGTGCCTTTATAAAAACAAAATGTATATTATGCTATACCCTTACATTACCTGTTAGTGGTTTCCTCGCACACTCAAAATAAATTCCAAAGTCTTAAATAAAATCCAGAATTACTATGTTGTTTGTATAAGGCAGAATATCTTCTCAGGACATGTTCACTAGGTACCATAGTGAGCTGGCATGCTGATTCTAGGATTTAGAAACAGTTTTGTTAGCAGAAAACACGTTAAGACATCTGAACTCGCTGGGCGGTGGTGGCGCACGCCTTTAATCCCAGCACTTGGGAGGCAGAGGCAGGTGGATTTCTGAGTTCGAGGACAGCCTGGTCTACAGAGTGAGTTCCAGGACAGCCAGGACAAGAGAAGCCCTTTTCGAAAAAAACAAAACAAAACAAAACAAAAAGACATCTGAACTCGGATTAAGCTTGTTCTTAAAAAATGTTAAACATATTCTTTTTAGTGAGCAGCCTTCTCATTCTTTGTTTCATTGAAGTATAAGAAAAATCAATAGTAGAAAATGTTTTAAAAAAATTAAACTTAGTTGTGGTTGAGAAAGCTTAGCTTATTAGGTATGTATTTATTAAAAATTGCTTTGTACCAGTATTTTTTTTTTCTAAACCCCAAGGCACACTAACTAGATTAGGGTCCTGGCTTCCCAGCTCCTGTTTTTGGTTAGAAGGTATCTATATATGGGGCATCGAGCAGGGTGCCATTTCCAGCATGTTTTCCAGTGCTTTATGTTATCGATTTTAGCAGTCACTGGACATACTGACCAAACGTGTCTTCACACCAGCCATGTGAGGGAGGTTCCTTTATCCTCGTTCAACAAAGGATACCAGCAGAGATGGGTGACATAGTTGACAAACCCTGTGGCACCAGCAAGTGGCAGAGCTAGGCTAAAACGCAGGCAGTCAATTCTGGATCCTCCTCTTTAGACCGTGTTCAGGCTCTGCTCTCGTAGGAACCTTGTAGACTGCCTTTGTCTGTTATAGCCCCTGAGGCTTACAGATGAGAAGAGTGATCCTGTGTGTCTTACTGTAGATTACCTTCCTAATCCAGGCGAGGGTCAGCACTAAATCAGGTCTTTTCTGTTTTTCCTACTGTGCTCTTTCTGTCAGCTATCATTTCAAACAAGTTTGAATCTTTACTCGTTGTTTTAGTTTGTTTTTGCCTCTTTTTAGGTTATTCTATATTTGTTGTTAAGGGTGATCTGCCAGATTGTGAAGCTGACCAACTTTTGCAGATGATCAAGGTCCAACAGATGCATCGACCAAAACTTATTGGAGAGGAGCTAGCACATCTGAAAGAACAGAGGTAAAATTACGCGTTAGTGTGGAGTATATGATACAGCCCACCCTTAGAAGACTTAAAGGTTCATGCTTCCATTCCTTGTGTCTGTGTGAGTGCATGCAGATGATTGAGAGCTGCATGTTGTGGGGGCTGGGGACTGAACTTGGCCCTTTGGAGAGCAGGAAATATATGAACCCTGAGCCATCTCCCTGCCATTTAATGTGTGATCATTTTACCATTGGTGATTTGGGTAATTTGTATTTTGTGCATTTCTTTTCTAGTGCTGGAGATCAGCCTCTTGTTCATATTAGGCAAATGTTCTGTTCAGTTATGTTCAGTCTCCTGTTTTTATTTATTTGTTTATTAAAAATTTTTGATCATTTTATTTATATGAACACACTTGGATGGGGGACAGAGAGTCTGTGCATATGTAATTTTGAATATTTATTTGACAGTTTTATACATGTGTATAAATGTTTTTATTCTATCATCCCTCATTACCCTCTTTTATCCCCTTCTGTTCCCTCTGAATCCCTCCCAGCAGGTCCCCTTCCTGTGCTCATTGTTATTTCTCCTCCTCCTCCTCTTCTTCTTCTTTCTCCTCCCCCTCTTTTTCCTCCTCCTCTTTCTCCTCTTCCTTCTCTTCTTCCTGACTCACTGGTTTAATTAGGTTTACTTACACGGACAGCCTACCAGTGGTTGTATCACTGAAGAAAAGTTACTCCCCCTCCCTTAGCAGCCATAGCTCTTCAGCTAGGGATAGGGACCTCTGAGTACTCCCTATCCAGGCTGGAATGTTGATGATTGATCTTGTGCAGGTAACTAGCTGCTGTGAGTTTATGAGAGCTGCAGCCATGTTATAGTCAGAAGATACCATGTCAGCATTTCTTCCAATTCTCCTGCTCTTACATCCTTTATCCCTGCTCTTCTGTGAAGTGCCTTGAACCTTATAGGGTTGATATAGATGTCCCATTTAAGTCTGGGCATTTAACAGTCATTTATTCTCAAACACTTTGAACAGTTCTGCTATTTGCCAGGGGAGAGGGCAGCTTTTAGCCCAAACACTAACCTGGAGGTCTAAATGTATTTAGAAGGGTGATTGACATGTCTGTTTATTGAAACAGTAGTAGTAGTTTCCCCACCGAGGACCTGTGACCAACAGCCATGGGCTTTTGAGCAAGTTTATGGTACCAGACATGAATTACCTAATGTGGAGTGGCCCTCAAATCCAGTAAAAAAATGGTTGGGGCCAGGCCTGGTGGCACACCTTTAATCCCAGCACTTGGGAGGCAAAAGCAGGTAGATTTCTGTGAGTTTGAAGCCAACCAGCTCTTCTTACTGAGTTCCAGGACAACCAGAGCTAGATAATAGAGAAACACTGTCTCAAATAAATAAAAAAAGAAAGAGGAGAAAAAGTGGTTGTTTGCCCCATAATAGTCAAGTCACTCTTGTGTAGCAGAAGAATATTACAGCATCACACAAGGGCTGGTTTAGACTAGTAGAGATTTTCTCCTCCAGCAGCCTTTGTAGAACCTTCCCGCACTGTGAAAGCTGTCAGCAAGGTGGAATCTTCTAGCGCAGGTCCAGCTTGGTTTCTCTGTTATGTACCAAAGTGTTACATAACCAAATCTCTGCCAATTAGATCTTACTATTTAGTTTTGGTGGGAAACTTAAGAACGATGTCTGCAAAGAAGCAGCTTTTCTCTGAGTAGCACTAGTCTATAGGTCTGATGTGCTTAGAATGTAGTTTGATGTGGTCACATACTATTTGAGGAGCCTCTGTATTTATTTGCTTTTTGATATAAGATCTCAAGTAGTTCCAACTGGCTGGGAGTCCATGTTTGTGCCCCATGTTTTATTTATGGTGATGGAACCTGAACACAAGGGTTTGTGTTTGCTATGCAGATGTTTGCAGATGTGCTTCCTACTGCACTTCATCTCCAGAGTTTACCTCCCCAGCCAAAATGATTTAGTGTCGTGTGGTTATTTGTAGTGTTTTGGCTCTAATCCTGCATTTTATGCATATACTCTATCATTGAACAGTTCCTTAGTCCCTTCCCTGTTTCATTCTGTTGAAAGACAGGTCTCATTAAGTTGTCCAGTTATCAAACTTGACATCCTTCTGTCTTTGGCTCAAAAGTCACTTTTGAGCCACACACATTGTGCAAGACTTGCAAACAAAATATTCATGCACATTGTTTTGTTTTTTGAGACAGGATTTCTAGGCTGTAATTATTATGAATTCATTTGTTGTTTAGTGCCCTCAAAGCAGATCTGGAGCGTGTCTTAGAGGCAGCTGATGGGTCGGGAATATTTGATGAAGATGAGGATGATTTACAGAGGGCTCTAGCCATAAGTCGCCGGGAAATCGACATGGAGGATGAAGAAGCCGATCTCCGTAGGGCCATTCAGCTCAGTATGCAAGGTTTGGACACGTTCATGTGTACTTTAGTCATTTTTGGAGAAGTGGATCACGTCCTTAACTTTTCTGAAAGTTAGTGTGCTTTTGGAAATTCTTTGAAAGTTACTGCAAAAGCAATAGCTCCAAACTTTGAGCATTTCTTTAAGATTTTCTTGATCTCAAATCATTTTTTTATAACTTGTATTATGCTAGGACTGTATTGTGTTGAAGACATCTATCATTTTGGTTGTGTTGTTGAGTATGCTACTGAACCAATACAACACTAATTGAATTACTCTTCTAGTGACCAGATGCCCCTTTCCTAAGCCAGCAGTTTTAACAAATGCACACAGCACTTATTGGCTATAAAGACTTATACAGATTATACAGATTAAGACTTAAGCCACTTTACAGGATAGATCTTTTTCATTGATGTAAAGTTCATCAGTGGAGGAAAGTGAAGACAAAGTCCCTTAGGAGTGTAGGCAGAGAAAAGTGTTGAGACACCCAAAACAGTCTCCTGAAAGCACAAAGTACTCTATTTTTGTGATTTTGTTTTAATCTAAATCATATGAAGCTGTTTCTACTTCTAATGAGGTTGCTCATCATCTAAATTCCTCAAAGGTATTAGTGTTCTGAGGTTTGTTATGATGGCCAACATCATTATCCTAGACTCCTGACCTCCAGGCATGCTCACCTCTGCACACTCCTTGTAGTGTGATATCATTATCCTAGACTCCTCGCCTCCAGGCATGCTCACCTCTGCACATTCCTTGTAGTGTGAAGTCCCGTGTTTTACTAGGAGGGGCTTGCTGGGTTATTGAAGTAGTATACAGAAAACCATCTTACCATTTTTCACAATTTACATAGAATCTGTGCTTGGTACAAATACTGTTGAGAGCTTAGAAACAGTCAAGTTGTTAAAAACCAATGTTATGGTCATTCTTGGTGTGAGGAATGCCTTGCCTTTGAAGGTGGAGATGCAAGTTAAAGAGCACAGAAGTGTGGTCTTGGTACTTCTTATACGAGGTGAGCAGAGGCTTGTATCCTCACATCTGATGCATCACAGATCACATCAGCCTTGGCTGCAGTAACACATTGAATTGTACGTCCTTAATTAGATTTCTAA
>LR752512.1:0-73332 GCA_902729485.2 Mus minutoides | reverse complement strand
TGTGTGTGTGTGTGTGTGTGTGTGTGTGTGTGTGTGTGTGTGTGAGTTACAACACAGACTAGCCTGGCTCTCACTCTGATCTCCAAGCAGATGCTGAGCACTGGCCAAGCATACACACATACATCTCTTCATTTCTCTTCCTTGGAGACAAGGGTTCATGTAACCCAGGATAGCTTCAAACTTGCCAGGTGGCCAGAAACAACCTTAAACTCCTGATCCTCCTGCCTCCCCCTTCCAAGTGCTGGGATTACAAGTGTGTCCCTCTATGCCTGTGTCTATTTATGAGGTACATAGGGGTGGAGGAGAGTGGAGGGTCTTCCTGCTTATCAAGAAAGCACTCAACCAACTGA
Source organism: Mus minutoides (assembly GCA_902729485.2). Lineage (NCBI taxonomy): Eukaryota > Metazoa > Chordata > Mammalia > Rodentia > Muridae > Mus > Mus minutoides. Next base: position 72,982 of record LR752512.1, on the reverse strand, counting down.
AATTTCTCTGCAGCCCCTCCTTTCCATAGTGATTCTGTTAATAAAGGACAACCATGTCTTCAGGAGGCACATGTATATACCTGCTCAAGGAGCCCATAACAAATGAGTAAGAACAGCAAAGAGAAGCACAATGGGACAACTCTTACTCTCACACAACTAGAGTCAAGTGCTACATGTGTTACATAGCTGCCAACATATTTTTTTTTTAATTTTGAACTAGTTATCCATGCATATATAAAATCTGGAAGGTTCATGTTTTTGTTTTGTTTTGTTTTCCAATCAATATTTCTGCCTTCTTGAAAGAGCAGAAATTCTACCAGCTTCCTACATGCCAATTTTTAATTTGAGACTGTTCTGGTATTTTCCACAGATATCCTCACCATCCCTCTGCCTTTGCATGTACCTAACTCACTGGAATTCTTAGCTCCATGGCCACCATGAGCAGAGCCCATAACCCTGATGCTGCAGCTCCATGGCCACTATGAGCAGAGCCCATAACCCTGATACTGCAGCTCCTTGGCCACCATGAGCAGAGCCCATAACCCTGATGCTGCAGCTCCTTGGCCACCATGAGCAGAGCCCATGACCCTGATACTGCAGCTCCTTGGCCACCATGAGCACAGCCCATAACCCTGATGCTGCAGCCCCTTGGCCACCATGAGCAGAGCCCATGACCCTGATGCTGCAGCTCCTTGGCCACCATGAGCAGAGCCCATGACCCTGATACTGCAGCTCCTTGGCCACCATGAGCAGAGCCCATAACCCTGATGCTGTAGCTCCTTGGCCACCATGAGCAGAGCCCATGACCCTGATGCTGCAGCTCCTTGGCCACCATGAGCAGAGCCCATGACCCTGATACTGCAGCTCCATGGCCACCATGAGCAGAGCCCATGACTCCACATCTGCTTCCTCACTGCTACAGAAATCACCATGAACTCGGGAGCTCAAAACCACACCTGTCTGTTACCTTAAGAACAATGGTGATGGTGTAATCAGCCTCCTTGATATTGACTGAGATTACAGATTACAGTATGGAGTATGGGGCTATGGAGGATATAGGCTAACCTGGGCTATATATTTGTGGTGGTTTGAATATCCTCGGACCATGGAAAGTGCTGCTGTTAGGAGGTGTGGCCTTGTTGGAATAGGAGTGACCTCATGGAGGAAGTGTGTCACTGTGTAGGTGGGCTTTGAGGTCTCCCCTAGGAGAGCTCCACCCACTGTGGAAGAGACCCTCCTCCTGGCTGGTAGCAAAAGACAGTCCCTCCTTGGCTACCTGCAGAACAGAGTCTCCTTCAATTCAAGATGTAGAACTCTGAGATCCTCCTCCAGCACCATGTCTGCCTGCAAGATTCCGTGCTTCCCCCATGATGATAAGAGGCTAAACCTCTGAAATTATAAGCCAGCCCTAATTAAATGTTTTCTTTTATAAGAGTTGCCATGGTCATGGTATCTCTTCACAGCAATAGAAACCCTAACCAAGGCAAGACTTGAGATCCTTTTTCCAAAATCATAGATACACATTCACACAGACCGGAGAGAGACAGAAAGAGGTTGGGGGAGGGAAGGAGAGACAGAGACAGAGAGAGACAGACACAGAGACAGACACAGAGAGACAGAGACACAGATTGACAGAGACAGGCACAGAGAGGCAGAGAGAGACAGAGACAGAGATGGCATGGCCGTGGGGGCCAGAAATGTGACTGATGAGTTGCTGAGGTGCTGGGAGGGGAGAACATATTTCCTTGCCTTCTGCAGCTCTTGAAGGCCATTTGCATTTTTGGTTTATAGCCTGTTCCTCCATCTTAATTGCTAATAGTGGAGGTCTTCCAAATTGCTCTTTAATACCCCTTTTTCCCTGTTACAAAGACTCATTAGTTTGCAATGTAAACCACTTAAGCTCTACACGGAACCCAAGGAGATACTGGATAAGTCAGCCGCCCTCCACCTTCACTCCCTCCCACCTCTGTGGACATTTAACTTCACTACCTCTCCATTCTATCTCACCCTGATACATTCCCAACTCCAGAGGATCCGAGCATGGGGAATTTTGTAGGCAATATTCCTTCACTCTTGCTACAAACTCAACCCTCAAAATGAAACACAAAAACCCCTTCAAGCATACATATGTAGAAACTCTTCCTCACACAATCAGGAAAGCTGAGAGAAGCATGGAGGCACACACTGTGTTAGTCACTTTCCCGGTCTCTGTGATAAAATTGCTGAAGGAAATAGGGTTTGTTTTGGCTGCTGGAACCATCACAGCTGGAGAACATGGCAGCGCTCATAGAGGCAGGTGCCTCCAGCTTGTCACATCTGGAATAGCCAGGAATCAGAACAGGAACTTCTGCTCCTCATCTCACTTGCTCCAGTCTTCCTTCCTTCCTTCCTTCCTTCCTTCCTTCCTTCCTTCCTTCCTTCCTTCCTTCCTTCCTCAGGGAAGCCTCTTTGGAAATGCCCACAACATCCTGAAGTGTTTCTCCTATGTAATTCGGAATCCAGTCAAGTTGACAATGGAAATTAACCACCACACACATCAACACTAGCAAGAACAGGGCAAGACTGGGCTTTCCTAACACAGACACAGCTCATTCCAGTTTTCCAAGTTAATTTTTCTTGGGTCGTGTCACTACACAATGTGCACACTTTTGATCAACTACCCCCATATTTTTATTTGAAAGTATTTAAAGGAAATTAAAGAAACTTACCATAGTTCACACTTCTGTTTCTATGATTAAACCTTATGACCAAAAGCAATTTAGGAAAGAAAGAGGTTTCTTTTACTTTATAGGATATGGTCCATCACTGTGTCAGTGAGGGAAACTGAGGCAGAAACTCAGGGCAGGAGCTTGAAGTAAAAGCCACAAAGGACTGCAGCTTACAGTGTTTTTGGCTCACATGCAGCTTCCTCTCTTACATAGCCCAGGCCCACTGCTTAGAGACACATCACCCACAGTGAGCTGGATCTTCTTACATCAATTAGCAATATAAATAAATAAATAAATAAATAAATAAATAAATAAAATCCCCAGACAGAGGAACTCCTCGGTTAACCAGCACAGAACTAGACTATTCATTTTTTAAAAATTGTTCTCCCCTAAACTAATCTATAAAACGAGTTGTCTTTGGACTTCATTTTGAATAAACCTACAGGGCTGTATTGAAGAAAGCAAACAACGTAAGTACACCCTGAACTTCAAACACAGTGGGGAAGGGATACATTTCGCATAAGATGGGCCTTTAAATTGAAAGCTTTGGAGGTTGTGAAGGAAAATGAATTAAGTACTCCAAGGTTGCTGGCTGGTTTCTAGCGCTGGCTGGTTTCTAGGGCTGGCTGTCTGCATGTGAGTGGTGCTGCCTCCCTTTGCCTCCATCAGCCCGGTTTGCATTTTCTTTGGTCACATGCTCTCCATGACCTTGAGCTGGCAGCAGAGCCTCCTGTCTGTGTGCTTTTGGGTTATGCAGCTGTCAAATGGAAATTATTATTCCAGCCCCTGTTTTCCCTAGATGGGCAGAGAATACCTCAAAAGCCCAAATCTTGATTTGAAAAATCATTTGAGAAATGGTTCTCCAAGCGCATCTCTTCTCTATCAGAGCAATCACTTGCTTCTCTGATCAGACTGGTTATCTCTCATGTGCTGGGAGCCTTCACCTCCCAATTGAATGTGCCAAGTCTCTTCTTGTCCCCCAACAAACCTGCTCACCACATCCACTGGGACAACCGTCTAAAAATATATTGCCTGTGCTTCTCTGGTTAAAATATTCCAACGGCTTTCTGTTGCCATCTGTACAGGAGCAGGAGCTGATCCCCACAGGGACCTGGCCCCTGTTTCCCTCTTTGGCCACATCTTCAGCATGCCTGGTGGGCTTCTTGCTTCCTTTCTCCCTCCAGTCTTGGGTCATTTGGTTTCTTCACAGCGTCTCCTCACTACTCCCCCTCCCTCACTTTGTTACCATCTAGTCCTCCCTCCTCCTGGTCTGGGACCTTAAGCACAAGGCACAGGAAGAAACTCTACCATGGAAATCTTCATCTTAGGCTTTCTACATTGACCTAATATTTAACGTTCTACCATGCTTGGTAAACAGACACTTAATTAGATCCATTTACCCAACCTCGAATCCTGAGCAGTCAATCAATACATTTAAGTAAATGAAAGATCTGAGCCTTGACTGGGGGCTCTTGGGGGAGACTGCTGGAAATAATGTGGGGAGACCTTGCCTAGGATTTCCTTGTTGTGTACTATCTTTGTCTCTCTTTGGATTAGGGCAATCCTAGACTCACAAGCTGAGTCTGGAAGCTTCCTCTTCTTGGAATCCTGGGGAGATCTTGTGGAAGCTTTGCTGTGTCAGCCGTTCCTTTAAAGGCAGAACTCAGCCCCAAGGCCATGTGGGTGTCTCTTAGTTGGAAAACTTCTGATTGCTGACTCAGTATCCTTATTTATTATTGGTCTGCTCTAACTTTTCACTTCTTCACGTGTAGTCTTGATCAGTTGCATGTTTCCAGAAATGTGTTCATTTATTCTACATCATCTGATTGGTTGAGATATAATTGCTCATGACAATTACAATTGAGATATAATTGCTCATGCTTATAGAATTTCATTTATTTATGGCAAGCACGCTTTCTCACTGAGCCATCTTGCCAGCCATGCCTTTATTATTTATTTATTTAACTTCGGTGGAATTGGTTCTAATATCTTCCCATTTCTGATTTTATTCTCTTGAATCTACTCTTCTATTCCCAAAGCAAAGAAGAGAAGAGAAGAGGAGAGGAGAAGAGAGGAGAGGAGAGGAGAGGAGAGGAGAAGAGAAGAGAAGAGAAGAGAAGAGAAGAGAAGAGAAGAGAAGAGAAGAGAAGAGAAGAGAAGAGAAGAGAAGAGAAGAGAAGAGAAGAGAAGAGACACTACTCCCCCTGACCCTTGTACTACTTCCCTATTCACCCTCTGGATTTGTTTTCCATGTAATCTTTGTTTCTCTTCTGCTAACTTTAAGCTTAGTTTCTTTTTCCTTAAAGAACACAGTTAAACTTGCATCTTATCTAAGATTTCATTTATTTTACTTTGAGACAGTTTCTTTTTTCTTTAAAAAATATTTTTAATACTTCAGGCAAATGTGTGTGCCTGAGTATATGAATGTATCACATGCTTACAGGTTCCTGTGGAGGCTAGAGGAAGTCAGATTTCCTGGAAACAGAGTTTCAGGCATTTTGAGCTGCCAAGATATGTGCAGGGAAGCAAACTCCAGGGCCCGAGAGAGCAGCAAGTGCTCTTACCAGCTGAACCATCTCTCCAGCCCCGGGTTTAGTCTTTCTCAGTGTTGACATTTAGTCTAAAAGCCTCACTCAATGCTTTTTATTTTTACTGGTGATCTGGCAAGTTACATTTTAATTTCAGTATTTGTTCATTTTATAAATTCTCATGATTTCTTCATCAAGCGCTGAGTTCACAGTTCAAGACTCAGCTGGTTCTGTTCTGAATTTCTAGACTAATTCAGCAGTTGTAGGAAAAGGTACACGGTGTAACATCAGTCACTTCCACATGCTATTTATGTGCTGATGTGCTACCGTGGCTAAATGATCAGCTATTAAACAAACCTCAGAAAAGCAAGATCAAATTTTGCAGAAATCTGTTGTAGAAATATACATTAACACCAGACAATGTCACACAAAACTACGGAGGAAATCACATTTGCAGCCGACCTAAAAAATATAATACTTAGACAAGAACTTTAACCAAGGATGTAAAATGATCATTCACTAAAAACTAGGCAAAAATTGGGAACGAGATTAAAGAAGAGACAGTGACTGAAAAGGCATTCTGTTCTCATGAACTTAATGTCTTTAAAATGCCTAGAAAATGCTCTTCAGATAGTTACTGACAGAGTCCTATTATCATGTTTGTAGAAATAGAAAAATATATGAAATTTTTATAAAACAAGAGGTGTAGAATCATAGTTACTGATTTTATAAGATGCTAAAAATGAATTATAATAACTAACAGCAATGCTATAATAAATAACAGTGTGCATGCCTACGTGTGTGTGTGTATGTGTGTGTGTATGTGTGTGTGTGTACGTATGTGTGTGTGTGTGTGTGTGTGTGTCTGTGTCTGTGTGTCTGTGTGTGTGTCTGTGTGTGTGCATAGAGGTCCATATCTATAAATTCTAGCACTTGGGAGGATGAGACAGGAGGATCATGCATTCAAGGCCAACCTTGGGCATATAGACATTATTTAAAAAAATAAAAATTCCTATTAACATAGATAATAGAACAAAGAGAAATCTCATAAATAAAGTCATATATATATATATATATATATATATATATATATATATATATTCTTTTACAATTTTAGGACAATATTTTTATCTCAGATACCAGATATTATAAGCCAAAGAGTGAGATTACAACTTTGTCTCCTAACATGACTAAGAGTCAGATCGAACTATTTTTATTTTTAATTCATAGAAACACAGATGGTGTTTGTCAGGGGCCAGGTTTGAGGAGGGGAGACATGGCACTGCCACCCAGAGGACATGAAAGTGTGGTTATACAAAAGGCATCATTCTGTATAGCTCCTCACCTATACCATAGTATTCACATGCTGTACAAGTGCCAATCTCGTCATAAGTATCCTTACCACAGTTAAGAATTCATTCACTCATCCATTCATTAATCCAGCCATCTAGCCATCAGGTCTTTCCCCAATGTTTGCTCTCCAGATTTTTATCTATGTTTCTAGGTGAATATCTCATGACTCTAAAGCTGGAAACAACCAATCTATCTGTCAGAATGAAGCCAAGAAGAAACTGAGCACACAGGTTGCCCTGCAGAGAACTCATCAGTATGGATTACTTAATAATGTTACCTGTCAGCAAACTTGAAGTATATATTTTGGCTCCACTGGAGTTAAGTTCAAATACTGGGTGCACACAGAAGTGTGTGCTTTTTCTTAAGAGATGAATGCAGAATAGATGGGGTGGTATGATTCAGACTAAAATGCAGTCACTACACGTCTCAGCATACACATTTATAAATGTATAAACACTATAATTACAATTCTTACTATTATTAGCAAGGTTTATGAAAGAGTGGAGTGTGGGGGTGATTCATGTATATGGTTCAAAACAACTGGAGCCTTACTTATACCCTGGATGTTCGTGGGCACTGCTGCCATTTTAAGTCCAAGCAAAGGACTCACTATCACCCCTCTTGTTGGCTCCAATATGTTTGAAATAACAGATTTTGTAAATGCACCAATTTATATTTTATATTTAAAATTATATTTTTTCAAAACAGGAAAATTAGAAATGATATAAAACTATTAACACAGATAAAAAGCCACATTGATAAACTATGACTATTTCAATTGATCTCCTTCCTCTATATAAATCCATGTTCTTTGGACTTGGGTTGAAACACATAAAGTTTTGTACCCCTTGAAATAATAAATTACAAAATGCTTTAATCATATCATATATGTTTTGTGGTATTTTTATTTAGGTCTTTGAGAATATTTCACATATATATTCCAATAGTCCCATTTGTTCTGCCCATATATTCTTGAATATACAGCCTTCCACTGGAGTGTGATTGACTTACCATGAGTTACACTCTTAAAGAAAACTTATTCTCTAAACTCCAACTTCCTGGGCCACAGCCCTGCCTACTTCCCTGGAAGGGTGATGCTACCCGGGACAACCAGAGGCCTGCAGCCATCAAGGACGTTGAGCTGTACTTGAAGTCCCAGAAGCCTACTACTGCCAGGTACTAACCCAGCCAATACCAAAGACATCCATATAGGTAAAGGCCAGTGCAAGAGCACAATCAGCAAAAGCCAGGGCAATATGGCACCATTAGAGCCCAGCACTCCTATTACAACAAGCACTGTATATCCTAACACACAGGGAATAGCTAGACAATGACCTTCAATCTCATTGTATGAAGATGATAAAGGTTTTTAAAGAGGAAATGAGTAAGTCCCTTAATGAAATACAGGAAAATACAATCAAACAGATGGAATCTTTTTAAGAGGAAACAAATAAATATAAAGAAATGCAGGGAAAAAATACAATCAAACAGGTGAAAGAAATGAATAAAATGGTTCAAGAACTGAAAGTAGAAATAGAATCAATAAAGAAAACATAAATGGAGGCAACCCTGGAGACGGAAAACCTTGGAAAGTGAACAGCAATGACAGACATAAGCATTACCAACAGAATACAAGAGGCAGAAGAGAGAATCTCAGGTGTAGATGACACATTGAAGAAGTTGATACATCGGTCAAAGAAAATGCCAAGTCTAAAAAGTTTCTAAGACAAAACATTCAGGAAATTTGGGACACAAGCAAAAGACCAAACCTAAGAATTATAGGAGTAGAAGAAGGTGAAGACTCCCAGCTCAAAGGCCCAGAAAATATCTTCAAAAAATCATAAAATAAAAATTCTTTAACCTAAAGAAAGAGACAGCTGTAAACATACTAGAAGCTTACAGAACACCAAATAGATTTGACCAGAAGATAAAATATCCTGCCACAAAATAATCAAAATACTGAATGTATACAACAAAGAAAGAATATCAAAAGCTGCAAGGGGAAAAGGCCAAGTAACATGAAAAGACAGACCTATNAAAGAGAGGAAAAAAAAAAAAAAAAAAAGAAGTGGCCAGTAGAGGTTTGAGGAGATGGCTCAGTAGGTAAAGCACTTGCAGCACCAGGTGTGAGGACCTGAGCTAAGGTTTCCAGGCAATCTGTTTTGGACCCAAAAGGTTGGGTACAAAGACAGCACACAGTAACGCCAGTGATAGATATGTGAAGGCTGATAGATCCTTGGAGCTGAACAGTCAGACAGTCTAGCCAAATGGATGAGTTCCAAGCCCAATAAAAGACTCTACCTCAAGAAAATCAGGTAAAGGGCGACTGAGGAAGAGAAGACACATGATGTCAACCTATGATACATGCACACATAACTGACAGCACACACACATATGTGGACAGAAGACAGTAATTTGCATGCTGTAAAGTCACGTACCACACCTATTAGGCAAAAATCCAAGCATTCTAGAGTGTAGCATACTGGTGAAAGAGGTCAACTGGTGAGATGCCAAGAGAAACCCCTGCATAAACAAAGTTGTCAGTATCTGTGGAAATACATGCAAAACCCTTCACCTTGGAGCCTAGGAATCTACGTGAAGATTAATCATCAAAATGAAAAGCGGTATTCAAAAAATAAATTTAATTTAAATCTTTTAAACTCATGAATTAGTCTAATAATTTCTACTTGTTTTGTGAATTGGAAAATTAACAGTTCTCTAAAGATAAAGAACAGCCTGTGCCCCCAAGTCTCAGTCTCCTTGTCTGTGTCATTTTGTTTGAAGTGTTTGATTTGTTTAGGAAATTTATGTTTAGTTCTGGCAACTTCTTTATATTGCAGTCCAGAATCTTGAAAAAGTTTTAAAACCTTAAAATGAGAATACTTTCTTATTGGTGTAGGTGTTGGTTTCATTGAACTCAACACGATTATTGGTCATTTTTATTTGCAAATTTTGTTACTTTTTAGCTTAGTGAAGTTTCTCTTATAGATGTATGTACTGACATGTACAAAACCCACACACATGTGCTCACCCATGTTTGATATCAGACTCATTGTGCCAGAATTCCATTCTGTAATTCCTACTGTATAGATTTCCTAGACATAAACTCATGTCTCACTTTTTTTTTCATTCATTTTAATTTCCCTTTCTTTGCCTTGGAATTATGGGGGAATTTCTGAATTGGCTTCATTGCAACAATCCTGTCTTGGCAACAGCTTTGTACTCTCAGTTTCAAATGTTTCCTCACGTTTACAAGATGGAGAAATGGAATAAAAGAGCAAAGGCTTTGGATAAGGATGTGCAAGTCTTACGCAGTGTTGGCACGGAGAGTAAAAAGTCTATCTCAGCCTCAAGGGACCGGAGCTTCCAGGACAGAGTGCATGTGAGTTAGGGGACGTCTCAGTGGGCTCTTGTCACTCAGTCTGTGTTTCTTATAGCATTCCAGTCACGTGTTTCCACCTCTCCCCAACTCCCACCCTACCCCCCACACATCTCTCTCCCACCCCTGCCTTCCAACTCTCTTTGGTAAATGTTTTGTTATTCCCAAAAAGATGTCTTCACTAGAAATTCCACTTCCCATGACTATTTAGGGGGAACACTTATTTCTCAGCATCCTGCTTTTGCTTGCTGTGGGAAGCCTTTTTGTGTTATATTTCTGTCCCTATTACAGGTCACTCAACCCAGACAAAACCCCCTTGTTCTTTGTCATATGTGAGTTCTAGTTTATCATGCTTACATCATGCATGTAGGTATGGGCTGTGGGACTAGAGTAAACAGAGAGATAGTTAAAGGTACACCTACCACATGCCAGGCTGATGCTTCCATCAGTGGATCTTCCTCCTGCTTATCCTAACTCTGAGAACATGCTATTCAAGCAAATCTTGATAGTGGGAACAGTTGTTTGTTTGTTTGTTTGTTTGTTTTAAATTTAGGTATTCTATTTTTTTTTCAACCAGTTCTTCCTTAAAGAGATATTTCTTCTGAATCTTGAGGACTGTTGATCAGTTGAAACTTCAGTAGCACCTAGAGAGACAACTCAGTGTGGGTTGCTTCCAAGCACCTACATAGTGGCTTACTGACCTTTGTAACTTTATGTCCAGGGGACAATGCCCTCTTCTGGCTTCCTCAAACACATGATACACCCATAGACACACAGAGACACATACAGAGAAAGAGAGACAGAGAGAGACAGAGACAGGCAGACAGACAGACAGACACACAAAGATGCAGTCATATTCAGGGAGACAGTCACACACAGACACACAGGCACACATGCTGAGACACAGTCACACATAAATAAAAAGATTTAATCTAGTCTTGGCTGTACTTTCTGATTAGAATATTCAAAATACTTAACATATTCAGGATCCCTTCTAGAGTTCTAGGGTTGTTCATATTTTATTTCTCAGTGTGCGTTCAATAGGAGGATTGTGGTGGTAGTATCTATGTGCGTACACACTTGTGGGTGTTCATGGAGGCCAGAAGTTGACATCAGGATGTCTTCCTCAATGTTCCACCTGATCTTTTGAACAAAGGTCTCTCATTGACTGTAGAGCTTGCTGGTTGGACATGGCTTGCTGGCCAGCAAACAAGGGATCCCCCTGTGCCTGCTGTCCCTTGTTCAGCTTTTACACGGGTCCTTAGGGATCTGAGGTTCTCTCACGTGCATGTATCAATCACTTTACACTCTGAGCCACCTCCCTTGCCCCTTACTTTTGTTACTGTTTTCATTTTCAGTCAGTTCCAGAAGATTCTAGAGCTCTGTCAGGTGTTATCACCTCTGTCACCAGTTGTCCAGCAGATGATAGGAAACTTGCTACAACTCAGTATTTCAGGAATGAGCACCGCCTCTCTATGAAATCAACAAACACTCTCAGAAGACAAAAGAGGCAGCATGTCCAGGGTCTGTGGGACGAAGATTGACAGGAGCCACAAACACACACTCCGTTTCAAGATAGAGAAGACGGTTTCAGAGTGAAACTCACGTCCTTGAGGTAGACATTTCCAGGCAGCAAGCCTATTAAAATCTTTACTTCCAGTCTACAAGAAAGATAGGTAGACAGAGATAAAGGGGCCTGGGGTAAGGGTGTGTGTGTGTGTGTGTGTGTGTGTGTGTGTGTGTTGGTCTTTTGTTTTGTTTTGTTTTTGTTTTTGTTTTTGCAATGATACATTTCTTTCATATCTCTTCAATGCCATTGTTAGAACCTGAAATTCAAAACCTTTTAGGAATAAAAATTTTGATAATATCTCAGTGAAAACACTGGATATTTTCTAATGAAATGATTTTGTATCCATGCATGTATTTAATTGCCAAGATTTTGTGCTGTGTTTGTGACATATTAGGCACGTTTCCAGATACTACTGACAAAGCCATTCATTAACAAGAGCCTGAGCATGATTTTACTTTATATAAGGAAGAAATAGCCAAAGATTTCAGTGGGTGGGTGTATGGATGTGAATGCATGGATGTATGGGTGACAGACAGACCTGCAGATAGACAGACAGATGTTTGGATGGATGGGTAAAAAGATCATTAGGTGGAGAGAGAGAGAGAGAGAGAGAGAGAGGGAGAGAGAGAGAGAGAGAGAGAGGTGGCTTGAATGGGAGATGTCCCCTGCAGGCTCAGACATTTCAGCACTCGGTCCCAGTTGATGGCATTCTTTAGAGAGGTGGCACAGCCTTGCTAAAGGAACTACGTCTGGGAGTAGGCTTTGAGAGTTCATAGCCCAGCACCCCTTCCAGTTCACTTTCCAATTCCTATGTGTGGCTGAAAATTTGATCTTTGGGCTTCCTGTCCTGCCACCATACCTCCATGCTGCTTGCTGGCATCCTCCCTACCACCACGAAACCCTTCTCCTCTGGAATCATCCTAAGTTGCTTTTGGTCATGGTGTTTTATGACAATAATAGAGTAACTAATGTAAACAGATAGGTGATGATAAGCAGATAGATATATTGACAAGTGATAGGTAATGAGAAGTATATAGGGACAGATGGATGAGAACACAAATGCTAGGTAGATAGATAGATTGTTGGGTGGATAAGAAAATAATAGATAATAGAACAACAGATGTATGTATGGATAGCATAGATGATGACAGATAAAGATGTAATTAATCACAAGTTTACATGAAGTTCTAGGAATGAACCCATATACACTATATCACTCCTTAGATTTCACCAGCTATGAAAAGCTCATTAGCATATCAGCACACTCAAAACTGTCACATGTTGGATCAAGTATATGTGTACTATGGTTTGAATTCATTCCATCAAGCTCCATGTACTGGAAAAATAGTCCCCAAATACCCATTAATGGTATTTGGAAATGGGTCCCTTGGTAGTTAATTAACATTTGATGAGGTGCTAAGGGTGACCCCATGGTGACTTTAGTAGTCTCATAAAGAGGAGAGTTTCTGCCTAGAATCCTTCTTCTGGCCCAGCATGCCAGAGATGGCATGTAGATGGGGCCAGAAGTCCCTCACCAGAAGACAAGCAGATCCCATCACCATGGTCATAGAGATCCCAGCCTCCAGGATTGTGAGCTAAGTTTTATTCTTTATAAAATATTCCCTGCAGAAAGAAAGTCATAGGAGGCTCCCTTCGGGTTTGTGTGTGCTCTTCTTGCTTGTTTTCCTAGCCCCAGAGAAAAGAAAGAATGGGGATAGGAAACAGGAGTTCTGAGGATAACCAAAGCAAAAGGAGATAATGAGGGATCTCGAGTGTTTAAGTCTAGCGGTGAAAGGAGCTTGGCTTTCAGTTCTGAGAGCAGGCCGTTCTGTTGCTATCCACATAGATGTCAAAAAACACTAAGGCCTTACCTAAAATGAAACACCTTGAATTCTTCATTGGTTGAGAAAGACATTTTAACTCTAGGCTTTATTAATAATTAAGAGTGTAACTCCTGTTTTATCATCTGAGCACTTTGTTTATATTTCCTTGTTTGTTTAGTTTTGTTTGTTTAGTTTTAGATACAAGGTTTCCTGTACTCAGGGCTTGTCTTGAACTCACTACATAGCTGTGGATAGCCCTGAACTCCTCAATCTCCTAAGTGCTGGGATTGCAGGCATGTACCTGTTCAGTTTCTGTGGAACTAGTAATGAGGCAAACATTCTAGCAACTAAACTATGTCCCCAGTCTCCAGTGTGGAGGCCAGCCCTAAAATGCTGTTGAAAATGAGTCTTTAAGTGAACATCAAGAGAAAGATCCTCTACTTCCTAACTAAGATGCATATACAAATTTGCAAATAATTGCCCCCTTTCCCCACACCTATGTACTTGAATTGTATTAAAGTTTCACCAGTGGGAGTGTGTGACCTACTTTGAAATTCAATTATAATGACATATCTGCCCTTTATTCACTAAGAAGGTCTGGATATTTGGGGCTCAGTTCGTGTAAAATGCAATAAACACGTCCTTCCCTCACAGAGCAAAAGTAAAAATACACACAAAGCATTTTTAGATAGTATTACACAAATATCCAGGTGAAAGTGGAATTATCACATGACAACAGTCGGGCAGAATCTTGACAACCAAAAGTGATCCACATGTAATTGCATCAGCAAGCTTTTCTTACAGCCAAAGCCTCGAGTTTTCAGTCGCTCAATAGAGAGATCACACTGGTGTTGGAGGTTTCTGGTGTTTGCTTTTTCTGATTTTTTTTCTTCTCTCTTCTGTTATTCTCCAATGTTAGAGATGGAGGAAATGGGGTTAAAGATTTTTTTTATCTAATACATTTCTAAAACAACAGGTTAACATGGTCCTAGAATAAAAATACGTAATTGAATTCTGCTCCTGTATTTCAATAGCAAACAAACTGGCATTTTCTCCTGTCATCTAATGAAACAATTGGGGACCATCATGGGATGAAAAATGGACAAATTAACAGCTTCACTTGAAGCCGGTGAAACCTTTCTCCTCTCTTAATGATGACTTGGCAATTCTTTATTCTGGAAACTGGTTTTGAATACTCTGGGGGGGGGGGGAGCCGAGGAGAACTATGGGTAACTGTATTGAGGATAGAATTATTTATTTCTTTGTTTGTTTATTTTATCTCCATAGGTATAAGAAACAGATGCCAAGGCATAGAAAACACTGTTCCTGTCCAAGATAACTGTTCCTTTATCATCACAAGGTTATTTCTAGAAAGTCTTTGCAAGGGAAGAGTTAAAAGCTTAAAAATTATACAACCCCAAGATGAAGCATAAAAATTGGATTTCCAGGAACATGCCAGTCAATTTTATGGATAGTGGCTTGTCTCCAGAGTAAGATATTTGAGTGTAAAAAAAAATGGGGTTTTGAGCCACCATAAGTAAATTATAAGACGCAATATAAGTATGGAAAGCTCTGTCCTTAAATCCAGTCATATGGACAGCCCAGTGTGGTGTCTGAGGTCCTGGGCACTGGTATCACATAAGCCAGGATCAAGACTTCATCTGGCCACTTAATGGCGTTATTACCTTGCATAAACTATTCCGCAAAAAGTAAATGACTCGGGAAGCTGTTGAACAGGCACCAGGAAAATGACTCCATGGATAAATTAGCTTGCACAGGCATGAGGACTTGAGTTTGTAATTCCAGCACCCACATAGGAAGCCAGCATGCAGAGGATACCTGTTAACTTCATACTGGGGTCACTGGCTAGTCATCGGTAGTGGTTTGAATATGCTTGGCCTGTGGAAAATGGCACTATTAGGAGGCATGGCCTTGTTGAAGGAAGTGTGTCACCATGGAGGCAGGTTTTGGGGTCCCCTAGCACTCAAGCTCCACTCAGTGTGGAAGAGAGTCCCTTCCTGGCTGCTGGCAAAACACAGCCTCTTTCTGCTGCCTTTGGATCAAGATATAGAACTCTCAGTTCCTCTAGCATCACATGTGCCCACACACATGCTTCCTGCAATGATGATAATGAACTGAACCTCTGAAACTATCAGGCAGACCCAGTTAAATGTTTTTCTTGAGGAGTTGCCTTGGTCATGGTGTCTCTCCACACCAATGAAACCCTAACCAAGACATCATCCTAGCCAAGGAACAAATAGCCCCAGGTTCTGTGAGAGGTCTGGACACAAGGGACTACTGCAGACAGTGTTAGAGAATGCCAGGGTCCCTCTGACCTCTGCATACATACATTCCCACATAATACACACATACATATGCATACACAGAGCACATGCACACACACACACACACACACACACACACACAAGAGATATTTTTAAATTTCTAAAAAATAAACTATTTTCTAAATAAAATAAGGCAATATATGTCTTAATTATTATTCTTTTGCTGTGAAGAGATATCATATCCAAGGCAACTTATAAAGGAAAAGCATCTTAACTGGGGCTTGCTTACAGCTTCAGAGGATGAGTCCGTGATTATCATGTCAGGGAACTTGATGTAGACAGAAAGGGATAACATTGTAGCAGTGGCTGAGAGTTCATATTTTGAAGCAACAACCATAACATGGTGTGGAGGGACAGAGAGAGACAGAGAGATGGAGAGAGGGTGAAAGAGAGGGAGGGAGAGAGAGAGGGAGGGAGGGAGGGAGGGAGGGAGGGAGAGAGGGAGGGAGGGAGGGAAGGAACAAAAGCTAACTAAGAATGGTATGTGCTTTTGAAACTTCAAAGCATACCCCAGGGACACATCTCTTCCAGCAAATCCACACCTCCTAATCCTTCTAAAACAGTTCCACTATCTGGGGATCAAGCATTCAAACATATGAGTCTTTGAGGGCCATTCTCATTCAAAGCACCACAATGCACTTAAAGTGCTTAGCAAATGCTTATTAAAACATTTCATTGATAAACTGACAAGTGCATGTTTCACAGATACTTATTTAATGATAATAATTTCTGCTTAGCAAAATAGCCGTGGCATGTCTATGATTTAAAAAATATCATTTGGAGAAATACAGATAGACCATGGTCTCATTTATCTGAGCCCCTATATTATCTCTACACACATGTAGAGAGCTGGTTGGAAGATGCTTCCCCATCACGATATTCCCAGCATTTATGGATCTCTGCATTGTATTTTTCTCTATATGTCATCCTAGGAAAGCCATTAAGGTGAATGTAAAATCAATACTCATAAGATGGGCTTTGACATTTAGCCAAATAGTAAGCTAAGAACATACACAAGAGATAGAAATTAGGTAGAAAGAGTGGGCAGGCTCTTGCCTCTCTTGCTTTCTCTCTAGCCCTCTTGCTCCCCTCTCCCCTCCCTTTCTCCTTCTCTCCATATGGCCATGGCCGCCCTCTGCTTCTCTACTCTTCTCTTTCTCTCTGCCTTTCTACAATAAACACCCTGAAACCAAAAAACAAAACAAAACAAAACAAAACAAAAACCAAAAAAACGAGTGGGCAGAGATCTGCAGAGGTGTGGAGAAGTCTCTCCCAATGATAAAAGCTTCAAATGCATGCTTCTCTACTTGTCGGGACCCAAATGAAAGTCCCTCAGTGTTCGTAGGCTGCCATGTTCTCATGTCTGCCTGTGAGGCTTGCCATGTCATAGAGACAAGCTTACTGCCTATGTCTGATGGCCCCTGAAGCATCTGTCACTTAACAACTATAAACATACCTTGTAAACACAATGAGAAAGTAGTTGCCTTCTTTGGATTCTTGCCAAGTGGCACCCACCCTGTTGCTGACCAACTTACTGGGGGGAGAGGAGGGCATGACGATGGGGGGGGGGGGATGAACCAAGAGTGACATGAGATAGAATTCAATATGTCGGGACAATTCTATCACCATCATGGACAGCCAGGGTACCATTGATTACCCATTACTGAGCAATGGCATTATTCACAACAAGCTATGATGAGACATCTTCAGACCTCTTGCAGCTTCTTAGTCTATTTAGGAGCTTGCTTAGCATAACCCGAATGATTTGGGAGAGACGGCTGATCAGGAAGTGTTTTCTCGTCTATTGCAGCCCTCCAGGAATTTACACAACTTCCTCCTAACCCATGTTTCTGCACCAATGGCGTTCATCAGCAAGATAGGTTCTGCCCCCAATAGACACAAATAACTAAACTCCCAAGCCCTGAGAACACAGAGTGAAAGCACATATGTGCAGGACTAGAGTATGCATGGGAAATTTTGCACAACCCAGCAACAGAAGTAACAAGGCAAATGTGTGGCTCAGTGGCTAGAGCAGCATCCTACATGACTATATAACCTCTGAGGTTTGGGCACTAAACATCAGTTTCTTCTTCAAATATGAACTTGTTGACATATACACAAGTCTTATAAATGTATTTCCACACAAGTGTATCATAAACTAGCCCCCATCCCTCTTCCTACCATTCCCATCCATTACACTCCATAAAATCTTGCTTCTATTTCAGAGTTCTGTGTACACACATGACTGTCTATCTGCATAAAGCTTAGGGCCCACCAATGAGAGGAAACATGATAATTACCCTCCTGCATCTTATTATGCTCAATACAATCCCCAGCTACATCTATATACCTGAAAATGATGCAATTTTGTTCTTTGTGCCTGAATTACACTCCTTCATATATATTCATTACAATTTCTTTTTTTTTTCATTACAATTTCTTAATCCATACATCTATTTATAGACACTTAGGTTGATTCATAACTTGGCTATCATGAAGCACATTATAAACATAGATATATGAAAAGCTTTTTTCTATGATAATTTTAGAGTCTTCCTGCATATACCAGGAGTGGTATAGCTAGGTCATATTCTATTTTTAGATTTTTGAGAAATTCCCATGCTGGTTTCCACAGTGGTCCGACCAGTCACATTTAAGGGGTTCCTTTTTCCGAAAACCCTGAACCATCTGTTATTTGTTTTCTTGATAATAACCATTCTGACTGAAGTCAATTGGAAGCTCAATGGTGTTTTAAGTTTCACTGCTCTAATGGATAAAGTGATTAAATGTGTTTTCATATGTGTATTAGGCATTCTACCTTAAGAACCTCTCATTTCATTTGCACCCTTACTGGTAGAATTGTTTGGTGTTTGGTATTCTTTTTCTGTGGTAGATTAGCCCATGCCAAGGACCAGTCTCAGCTTGGAGAGGAGTTCTGAAAGAAGGAGTGTCTGGGAGCAGCAAAAAACAAATGCCATGAAGTCAAATCGTGGGTCCAAGCTAGCAGCCTACGTTCTGCTGGAGACAGCTTTCTAAATGGCTTGCTGTGTTCTGCTTTCCCTGGAGATCTCCACACAGATCTCTCTATTTTCTGATTAATTTAGCTCTCCAAGCAGTTCTCTCTTGCTATTCTAAAAAATTCTCTGGATAATTAATCTCTTGCAGATCATAAGCCCAGTCTTTTATTTTATATATCAATCCAGTCAATGACCTCAGGTTTCCTATGACTCAGCTTCCTGTGACCCCAGCCCTTTGATTCACAGGAGTCAGCAAGAAAAAAAAAAAAAAAAAAAAAAAAAAAAAAAAAAACAAGTGAAAAGGAATTCAGAGATTTGCTTGCCTGTTAAGCACAGACAATACACTAGCTGGGTGGAATCCTGCCCTGAAATTACCATTTCTACCACACTTAGACCTAATCTTGCTCTGTCCCAGGCTGACCTTGAACTCAGGAATCTGTCTGCCTTGGTAAGCATAAAAAACTTAGCTGGGTGGGATCTCCTGAGATCTCCATCCCCTAAATCTCTGTTTCTCTTCTTTATTATCTTTCTGACAAGTTGGCTCATAGCACAACTTTGTTCCTTTAGACTCATGAAGCCCCTTATAACTCATATTGTACCCTCATTCTTTGCATAGTTGAGAAATTATATATTTTTAAACTCATGATTTTAGAGCTCTTTCCCACAGCCCTAAGGGCTATCTTAAAGGTCCCAGTGTTTACCATTTCGCTGAGTCATTAGTCACACCTTCATCCCCCCCAGACTCATGCTGTTCATCATGGAGTCGTTAACAGGAAAAACAGTCCTTGAAGGTGGAACATAAAAATATTCACAGTATGATACAAACAAGCCTTATACCAACAGCAGGTACCTATACACATGCCTCCTGGCTCTGTTCCAGGGGGCAGGAACCATGTCATTCCACTCCTACCATGGTCATGTCAGACCCAACAAGTCCACTGTCCAGTATATAACTAGTGTTCCTTCTATCCACTCATTAGGTTGTCTTTTTGGTGCATTGGCTTCTTCACTGCTCAGAAGATTTTTAATTTCATGTAAGCCCATTATCAGTCCTTAGCTTTGTTCCTGAGCCATCTGTATCCTTCTCAGTAGGTGTCACCCACGCCTGTTAGCTTACAGCTTTCCTTATATTTTCTTCCACCAATTTCCTATCTCCGGGTGTTACACTAAGATTATTGATGTATTTTGAGTTCACTCTTGTGCAAGATGAAAGACAGGGATTTAGTTTCATCCTTCTGCGTGTGCATTGCCAGTTTCCCAGTCTCTACTGGCAGAAGAGGCCGTGTTTTCTCCAGCGGGTTTTCTTCACACCTGTGCCAAACATAAAGCGGCTGTAGTTGGGTGGTTTGTTTCTAGGCTCTCAGTTTTCTACCATCAACCTACACAAATCTGCATCTGCGCTATGCTATCTCTGTTTCTCTGTCTCTGTACTTTAACACCTCCAACACTGCTGTATTTGTTCCAGAGTGTGCTGGCTCTTCGGGATGTTTTGTTCTTCTAGGTGGATTTTAGGATTGCTTTTCCCATTTCTGTGAAGGACTTCGTTGGGATTTTGATAGTACACTGAATCTGTAGATCACAGCTGGTGATGGAGCCATCTTCACAATACTGACTCTGATGATCCACAAACTTGGGAGGTCTTTCCATCTTGTACAATGGTCTTTGATTTCTTCAGCATCTTATATTTTTCAGTGTAGACAACTCTCACACCCCTACTTCTTTGGAGCTATGAGTGGAACAGTACCTGATCCCCTCCTCAACATATTTGTCCCAAGTATATAGGAATTCTACTAATTTTTATATGTTGATTTTGGGTTCTTCTAAGAGGTTTCTGGTGAAAGCTGTAGGGTTAGTTTTTATGACACCCATCACCATATGCAATAAATAAGCACCAATAATAAATATATATATTTCATATATATATATATATATATATATATATATATATATATATATATATATGAAAGAAATCTCCTGGAAAGAGGATAATGTAATCAGGAGTCATCATGTACACCTTAGATACACACAAGCCTGTCACTTTAAAAAACAAAACCAAAGTAAAGTAATATGAATTTTAATTAAAATGATTAAGTACCAAGCCGGGATTTGGTTTCAAAGGCTAATAATAAATTGCTCTTTTAAAATTTATCTTCACCCCTAAGTGCGGGAATCGTATGGAAGATGGAGAACATAATGAGACAAGCACTGGCTGCTGTGTACTGAGCCTCCAAGTCCAGCTGTGCTCAGCAGGGCTGCAGTTACTGTTGTAGGTAGGTGATGCCTGCGCTCCTCCTTGCCCGTGTCTGTATTAAGCAAAAAGACAGCATCTGTGATGAGCAGTGGCAACCAAAGTGCTGGACCGCATCAGTGCTTCTAGAGGATCAAAATAGAAATCACAGGAGACAGCCCATCATGTGGTTCATTTGGGGGTAGGGAATGGCACACATATGAATCTGTGTGTCTGTGTGTGTGTCTGTGTGTGTGTCTGCGTGTGTGTCTGTGTGTCTGTGTGTGTGTGTGTGTGTGTGAGAGAGAGAGAGAGAGAGAGAGAGAGAGAGAGAGAGAGAAAGAGAAAGAGAAAGAGAAAGAGAAAGAGAAAGAGAAAGAGAAAGAGAAAGAGAAAGAGAAAGAGAAAGAGAAAGAGAAAGAGAAAGAGAAAGAGAAAGAGAAAGAGAGAATGAGTGTGGGTACCCATGCACCACAGTGTTGAGGTCCACTGCCCGCAGTGGACTGGGTTCCTGGAGGATTGGCCCGAAACTGAAATGAAACTAAGGGAGTGGGGGAAGAAAGAAGGTCTCCGAGACTACATGGTTGCTTCTGCTTTGAACGACTCTTTAATGGTGGTCAAGCATTTGGGGATAAAGGAAGGGAAGCCCCGCCCCCAGTCTTCTGCGCAGCAGGGCAGCAGGCGTTCTGGAGTTTGGTGGGAACCCTGAAGTCTCCTGACATCTCTCAGGTTGCACAGATGGGCTGGTCGTAGGTGGGCCTCTGGTAAGCTGGGCGGAGCCAGGTGACCTAGGAGACTTGCAGAACCATGCCGCAGGGGTACCGGGCTCTCTTAGCCTAGTTAACAACACAATGGATGCCATTGGGTGTGGCACGGCTCTGGCCATTTGCACCAACTGTGTTGGTGGGGAAGGACACCACACCACAGTGCATACACGTGGAGGTCAGAGGACCACCTCGGGCATCATCCCTCACCTTCTGCCTTGCTTAGGACAGGGTCTCCGGTTTGCTCCTGCATAGTCTAGACTACCTGACACACGAGCTTTGGAGGTTCCCTTCTCTCTGCTTCCAATCTTATCATACTTACACTGAGATTACAGAAACATGCTACCAGCCAGGTGTGGTGGTACATACTTTTAATCCCAGCACTCAAGGGGTAGAGGCAGGTGGGTCTCTGTGAGTTCTAGGTGAGCCTGGTCAACAAAGCAAGTCCCAGGCCAGCCAGGGCTATACAGAGGAAACCTGTTTTGGAAAACAATAACAACAAACAAAAACAAAAAACAAAAAGCCATGCTACCATACATGCACTGAGATTACAGACACATGCTACCACACACACACACACACACACACACTGAAATTACAGACACATGTTACCATACACAAACTGAGATTATAGATATGTGTTCCCATGCATGCACTGAGATCATAGACACAAGCTACTGCATTCACCATTGGTTTGAGAAATCTGAACTCAAGACTCCATGCTGTTGTAGTAAACATTTTTCCCATTGAGCCATCTCCTTAGACCTTATTAATTTATTTTAAAGTGTTTAAGGATCTGCCCCTGGCACTCTAAGGTCTTTGGTGCAATCAACAAACAAACAAGCATGTAAAATGAAATCATAGAGGAGATGGTGTGGTTTGTTGATTTACACTGTGGTTTGTTGATTTACACAGCACTTCCGGGGTCACCAGTCCCCCTAAGATGTCTGTACTGCTTCAAAACTCTAAATAAGTTATGCATATCACCAAGGAGGTTTGGAGTTGTGATAAGGGTAACCTTGAGAAGAGAGATAAGCCTGGATTACATGAGTGAATCCAGTGTAATCCCAGGGTCCCGGATAAGGAGGTAGAGCAGAACCAAAAGACAAAAACAACAGCAACAAAAAGTCACCATCTTCCGCTCAGAGTTGTGATTATTTGATCTGAAAGGGGCAACGAGTTGAAGAATGTGAACAAACCCTGGAAACTGGAAAGGCAGGGGCTAGAGAGATGGCTCGCTGGGTAAAGTGTTTGCTATGCAAGCATAAAGATCTGAGTTCAAAGCCCCATGAATACACTTTAAAAAAAAAAAAAAAGGTAGATTACATACATGATCCCCGAGCTGGGATGGCAAAGTCAGGAAGGTCTCTGGGTCCTGATGACCAGTCAGTCTACTCAAAATGGTGAGCTCCAGCTTCAGAGAGAGACCCTGTCCTAGAAAATAGAATGGACAGTTATAGAAGAAGGTACTCATTGTTGACTTCTGGCCTCCACATGCATGTACATACATGTGTACATACATGTATGAACATGTACACAAATACACATGCAGACACAGACAATTCAAATCTTGAAAACCAGAAGTAAATGATTCTCCCTAAGAGAACCCACAATATATGGAGACATGCCCACACCTTGATGTCAACCAACTAAAGTCACTCTGTATTTGACATCTAGAACTGTCGGTCCGTCAGATTGCACTGTGCTGATTTGTGACCCTAATCATGAGCAACCAACATGGGGGGTCAGTGATGGCTGTCACTGAAGACATCTGGGATAAAGGTCTGTTTCCATAAATCTCCAGCCCAAATATGCCCCAGCAATAAAAACACGACTCAATTAATATGAATACATGCAGTGTACCTAGGTTGGGCAGATCTACCACTACACTACCATCTTCCACATCTATGAGACCCATTAGAACTTGTGGTTTCTCCAGGCCATATGCTTCTGCTCTGCTTTTCTTCCTCCTCTTCTGAGTCCTCTCCCTCTTCCATTCTCTCCTTCTTCTCTCTCCCTACCTTCTGCTCCACCTTCCCTTTTATCTGTCCAATCATCAGCTCTCCTTTATTTTACAAATTAAGGTAGGAAGCAGGTTTACAGAAAAAATCACCTGAGTGCTGACTCATTCCTTGTTCTCAACTACTCACAGGAGAACGGAATTAACTTCAAATATAATTAGCCCCAGGGCTATCCACAACAAAGATCTCTTAGGATGAAAGGGGAAACCAGGAAGCTCTGTACTGAGTGCACAGCAGGAAAAGAAAGGAGGTGACCAGCACAAAAATGGTGCCCTTTCAGCTCAACTGCCTGGCTGAGCGTCCCCACAGCCTCCTGTTTTTGCCACCTTCTCCACCCAGCTTTCGGGTTATAAACATGAACTGCATTCCCCAGCTTCTTACATGGGGGCTGTGGACCTGCGTTCAGATCCTGATGTTTGTCCAGCAAGCACTTTACTTGCGGGTCACACACACCCAACCCACCCCAGCCCTAACTTCAATGGTTTCTTGCCACCACACACTTCCATTGTGGTATAACCATTCATCACCATTCCCAAACAACAAGGACTGAAACCTGCAAATGGCAGGCCTCTCAATGCAAGCCTTCACTCTTTCCAAAGTGATTGGTTTGGGTGTTTTGTTACCGCAACAGAAAATGGAATACTGTGGGGAATTACTGAAAGACACTACTCAGCTGCTGCTGTGGTTAGATCCGTCAAGAACTAAAATACAGTAGAATAGCCAGCCAGCGGGGCCCCGTCTAACCATCAGAGAATGATGACGATATAGGAAGGGACAGCAAAGGCTGTGGTTCTCTGGGCACACAGGACACAAGTCATTCTAGTTGTGAGGTTGAAAAAAAGATTGTAGCAATGGGGAAGAGAAAGCCCAGTGGAATAGTGGAGAAATGGCCACAATAATTTAGGCAATAAATCAAAGGTACTTGGATCTCATATCCAGCAGGAGGCATTAGACAGTGGAATCTATTTTCCAGGTAGAGGTGCCAGAATGCTCAGGTGTCTTAGAAATGAGAGCTACCCAGGCTGAGGTATCAGCAGCTGCTGCCTTGACTTTCTCGCTCTCCATAATCACAAGCTGCAGGCAGCTTAAATCTTCACCCCGAGAGATCTGCCTTCGTGATCCATTCCCACAATTTGCTAGATTATTCAGAACAATGAGAGAAAAATCTCAGATAATTACAATCAAGCCAGGCTCTCAAATAATACCTATATTGTGACTCTCAACCTGCTTTTCCTGCAGAATTTTTCACCAGAACTATGTAAGAGGGGAGTTTCAAGATATTGGGGAAATGGAGAACTAGGAACTCCAGGAAGCCTTCGGTATCCAGTCCAAGCGTGGGTTCCTGGGTGCCTAAGGGGCTGTTGGGTGTTATAAGCTCCCCTCAAAATGTCAATAATCTTTTCAGAAACTGCCTAGATGCTAAATCTTGTGCTGCTGCTGATAGATTCACTGTCTGGCTTGGGTTGCTTTATAGTCACTCTGCGTGGTCCAAATTATCCTAGTCCGTAAACAATTAATAAAAATAGGAAAATCAATTACCACTTAAGAAATGCAATTTGTTTGAAAAATAATCTTTAAAACCCTGGAGACTGTGGAGAGAAGAATACAGGATGAGGGCAGAGAGCAAGGAAGATGTTTGGGAAACATGGGAATACTTTATATGGGGTTGGGTTATTTGCCCAGCATCCCGCACAGTGTCACAAAGAGGGTGAATTCAGGTCCCCTACTCCTCATCCTCCACCAGCACAAGAAGCAACAGTGGTTTTCCTGACAAGTGTTCTCCACCCCATCTTCAATGTTAGTGCCTGGCATCCCTGGCAGAGCCATGTCACACCAATTTTTAGGTCATCAAGTTTAGGAGTTGGGATACACTTTGTACCTTGCCAGCTACAGCTATGTACCTGTGGCGATTGTCCAATCAGACCAACCGCTGTGACTGGATCAACGCTTTGTGACTCCACCCAGAGAACCTGTGAGTTTGCTGGAAGGGCCATGTGCCACAGTGAGCTCTAGACTCACGAGGGTATGACATGCACACCTAGGGTTGTTAACCCTTGCCTGCCTCCCTTAGGAAAAGTCTGATGGATACACAGAGCTGAACCTTAAGACAAACCTGGAGCCCACACCATGCTCTCTCCGAGGTTCTCACCATGGAAGAAGGAAAACAGGTACTGAGACCTAAATGGCTGGGGCTGGGGAATGGCTCAGGGCTTAAGAGCATTGGCTGCTCTTCCAGGGGACAAGGTTCTGGTTTGAGGATCCACATGGTGACTCATAACTCTATGTGAGTCCAGCTCCAAAAGATCCAGCACTTTCATGGAGCCTCTGCAGCTACCAAGCACTCACGTGATACCCAGTCATACATGCAGACAAAGCCCCTATATACATCATAGGTAAATACATGAATGAATAGATAAATAAATGTAAAGATTTTATAATTGACTTTGCACATGTGTGTACACCTGTGTTTAAGTGTATCACATGAGTGCAGGCTGGAGGTCCCCTGGGATCTGGGGTTACATGTGGTCATGAGCCACCTGATGTGGATGCTGGGGGGTCAGTTCAGGTCGTCTGTAAGAGCAGTAAGTGCTCTCTACCACGGCAGCCCTAACACTAATAATAATAACAACAACAATAATAATAATAAAATGGTCATTTCGGAGTTGCACTTCTCTACCTTACCACCACAGAGCAGGTGGCTTGGCTTCAGCAATCACGTAAAAGCTGATTTACAATCAAGGCTTTTGCAGGAAATAATTAATAAATGTCTCTGAGAGCAATTTGAAATGTATAATGCGATACTGAGAAAAATAAGGGTAAAGCGCAGCTCTTCTTGTTGGTTCCTGTCCCTGTCCACTGTCTAATGCAGTCAAGAGGGAAGTGACAGACTGGTTTGAGTCAGTGAGGCCGAGCCCATATATCAGTGAGAGCTGTTGACTGTGTATCATTACTTCATTGCCCAACCTTTACAGTGCTCTCTCTTTGACACCTGTACTCCACGGGGCACATATGTCTTCCGCCAACACCTTTTATGTATGTATTATGATCACCCCCATAGAAACCTGTGTGGTGTAAGTACACGTGTGTTTATCTCTTTTCCATTAAGCTTGAATAGGGCAGCATCATTATGAAGTGTCATCCATTACAGGAGCGTTTGAGTCTCTCGACATTTGCATATGAATAACGGAAAGAGATTTATGATTCTATCTGAGCACATTAAAAGGTTTTGTTGCATAAATTACACTAATCTGTCCGAGCCTCACCGGCTCTCTCTGCTGCCTGTCTGTCAGATGGGCTTGGGACGGTTCTACCCTCCGTTGGGGACAGAGTGAGCAGGCACAGTCATTTCAGGGTGTTTTGAAGTTCTGCTTTTAGCAAGTAGAAAGAAGCTGCTGACACTGAACATGCCAAGTTCCCCAGACGGCAGGCACAGCCTCACCAAGTTCTGTGTAATTTGGCATCTCATAAGCAATAGCCTAACCAAGGATCTCCAACTGTGCAGCATGAGTTTAAACAGGGTGAGAACAAACAGAGCAGGAGAAAAACGAAGTCCAGAGAAAGGACGGTATGAATCATGATGCAGCCCAGGCTAAGTAGGATGGGATTATATACAAAGAGTTAGCATTAATCATGATGAAAATCCACTCTCTACCTTCCAAACCATACTGTGTGCTATAAACTTCAGATCCCAAGGGCCAACCCCAGAAACAATTCTGCCTGCAAGTAACCACTCGTTTGTGTCTATTGATGCTGATCTTCAAGCACATAACTGATGTCTAGGCTACGAGAGGCTCCATACGCCCCATCCCTGACCATTACCTAATGGAGGCAAGTGAGAAACGAAGGAGCATGCAGCCACTCCGGACCACTCCTGAGCCCAGTTCTCAGCCATAAAGACCCTTAATATTAGTTTATCTGGCTATGCTACTCTAAGCTAAACATTTTATTTAAATAGATAGATTAATTAATTATTAATTAATCATGGCAGAAACTATGACAAAATTTATCATAGTAAATTTACTATGTAACTGTCTTTGCAGCAAGAAATACAAAAGAGCCCTGGGAAATGTGAAGAAGTTTCACCCTTGGAAACAACTTATGAATGATTCATTATCATGGCCAATCATCTTCTAGATTAAGTAATTTTTTTTCTTTTTTTTTTGGTCTGAAACAAATGATAAGTGTCATTGGATAGCAGGGATGTCCTGAGAAAACACATTAAACAGTTCTGTCAAGGACTGGAAGTGTTCTCGTACTTGATCCTCGGTGGGGTCCTCAGTGAGCCGTATTCTATGTTGGTAGCCTTGGTCACACCCACACTGCCTGTCAACTCTAGACTCTGGAGTCCTTAGCAGGGAGATGTAGGAGGTAATGTCAGTCACCACAGTGAGAGCTCTGTGTTTCAGAGTCTCCCACCACCTACGTCTTGCATGGAACCCGTCCCCTCCATGATCAGGATGATAATGATCAAACACAGATGCTTACCCTCCACCTAATGTAGACCGAGCCCTGTCATATGCAAAGCTGCTTAATTATAGCCCAGTCCTTACACTCTTATGGAGAAGAACCATTCTTGTCCTGGTGTTATCTCCTGGAATACCTTGAAACAGGTCTAGACGCTCAACCAACAGGGCTATAATAAAACCATAACCATCTGGAGGATTTCTCTCAACTTATGAACCTCCACCCAGCCAAGTTGAACATGAAGGCACTCAGATGAATTAAGATTTACATACATATAGGCCAGGCAGTGGTGGCGCACGCCTTTAATCCTAGCACTTGGGAAGCAGAGGCAGGTGGATTTCTGAGTTCGAGGCCAGCCTGGTCTACAGATTGAGTTCCAGGAGTGTCAGGGCTACACAGAAAAACTCTGTCTCAAAAAACTAAAAAAGAAAAAAAAAAGATTTACACACATATGCAATATATATTTGCTTATATTTATATTAATATAAATAATCTATGTAGCATAGCTAATGCAATTCCTAGTATATAGTAAAGGATTAATGAATGTTCACTAGGCAAGGACACTTGATTCAGTAAGCCTATAGTAGGCACAAACTCAAGCTAAATATCTTTAATATCTGCATTTATTGGCCTAAATCAAAGTGAATACATTTATGTAAGTCAATGTAAATAGTGTTGAAAAACCCAGATGCAGGAATGTAAGATCTGGAGATTCAATTTAGTGGTGACTCATGAGAAGAAAGCTTAAACATCTTGGTGGAGCTGCCAGGAAGGATGAGTGGTGAGGACACAGGCAATCGGGTATATCCCTTATTGTAGATTTCAAGACAACAAAAATGCCAGTCATGAAGTATCTCGATGACCGTGGGGCCATCCTCACATCAGTCATGAATGATCATGACGACCATGGGACCATTCTTACCTCACAATGACCGTGGGATCATCCTTATCTCAGCCATCAAGCATCGTTCATCACATCAGTAATGAATCATCACGACAACCGTGGGACCATTCTCACCTCAGTGATGAAGCATCGAGATGACTGTGGGACCATCTTCATGTTAGTCATGAAGCATCATGGCAACTGTGGGACCATCTTCACGTCAGTCACGAAGCACCATGGCAACTGTTTTACCATCCTCACTGTGTACAATACATCTTTACTGTGACTCCAGTTAGATTCACACCCCTGGAAGAAACCAGTGCAGAGACCCACCCGGTGCCTCATCTCACATGGAGCAGACTTGGGTAACATTTGCTGAGGGCAGAAATGAGCAAGAGATGCCCTGATGGCTTGCAAAACTCAAAAAGGAAACCACATACAAAATACAGTGCGAATTCCTGATCACATAAGCAAACATGTGCAGGGCAAGAATAATTTCACTCAGATCTAGTCAGAAAAGGATTGCACACACTACAAATCCTTCTGAGTGTAAGAACCTCTTCTGGCCACAAATGTGAATTTACTCTGCTCAATGATGTCAGACAACTACCAAAACCTGAATGACAGATAACCAGTGTTCACCCAACTTATCATCCAAAGAAGTTGCCTTGTCTAAAACAAGTGGCAGACATCAGTTACCAGTGAAACTGTCCCAGGCATGCAAATCATGTTGTAATCATGGCTGTAATTTGATCTCATTGGTTGGATCACTGTGTTTTCTGCTTTTCAAAGGGTGGGGTTCAGAAATATACAACTTAGCGAATGCCACCGTAATCACTGTTGCAGTATGATCAATGGATGCTAAAGCTAGTGATCAACAGAGCAGGATACCCAGAGAGAAGAGGTCCGTGGTTTCTGGTAGCTGAGGCAGGGAGAAATGGGGAATCACAGCTAACAGGTTTGGGTTACATCTCTGAGTCATGAAAACGTTCTGGACTTACATAGTGACCATGGACACCCAATTTTGTGAATATAATTTTGGTATCATTGACCTGTAAACATTTGGAAGTGAATTTCACGGTACAAGGACTACGTTTCAATTTTTATAAAAGCATTTATAAAACTGAGAGAAGAGAGAGCAGTGAGAAGCAAAATATTTATTAACATGGATTCGAAACCTCTGGCACAGCCTCAAGGAACAGTGAGGGAAAAGCAGCTCCACAGCATCTTCAGCAGGGAACCAGAGTGAGTGCCACCAAGAATAGAAGCACCTGACACAATGTGCCTCCTGATGTGAGGCACAATGTCACACCTGTGGTGCTTGCTCAAAAACGTGTGACCCGAATCCCTAGATAAGAAGATATCAGACAGCCCTGAGAACATCCAGAGTTAGGCTGCTGACAGACTGCTCTCATGGATCCACCAACGGGTCATGAAACTGGCGGCGGGACTGAGGGTCCTAGCACCACGAGACCTTATGTGGAATTATGGGTTGTTACTGAAGAAAAAATCCCAAGATGAGGGCGTATTGGAGTAGGGTGAAGCTGACACCAAGCACACATGCTTGTGAAAGACACTTTCCAGCACCACCACCACCACCATCACTACCACCACCACCACTACCACCACCACCCACCCACCCCCAAAAAACAGTGAAGTACTGGGACATGCTTGTAAGCCCATCCCAGCAGCCTGAAGGCTGACTAAGGAACATGGGGACTTAAAGCCAGCCTGGGCTTTATAGCAAGATCCTACATCTAACTAAGAGGGGGTGAGGGAGAGAGAGAGGGAGGGAGGGAGAGAGACAGAGACAGAGACAAAGACAGAGAAACAGAGAAAGAGAGGGAGAAAGAGAGAGGAGAAAGGAGAGAGGGACAGGGGCAGAGACAGGAAGAGACAGGAAGAGGGAACAGAAGTCATAGAGATTCATAAGAAGATGGACATGTAAAAACAGAGGCAGAAGTTGCCACTGTGAACCAAACCAAAAGTCGGGCAGCTGCCATGAAATACAGGGCAGCCATGAGACGGGTGTTCCCACGTCGTCCCACAAGGAACCCACCTGATGATGCCTGAGTCCTGTGACTCTGCAGTTCAGAAAAGAGAATGAATTCCTCCTGAAACGAACTGTCGAGTTTGCATGGATTCATGACAACAGCTCTACGAAACTCGGGCAGTCGTAAAGAAGAAAAGCTTGTCGGAAGAGTTGTAGAGGAGACGTTGATGAGGACAGATGCAGCACAAATCGGATCTCACCCGGAGAAAAGCAGATTGGGAGGGTGTGTGTCAAAGCATTACACAGCAGCATTGCAGCAATAACGCCATGGTGTTCCATGAGCTGAGTGAGACTTTATGAATTGTGAGACAGGGAACACAGCATCTTTAGCAAACTTCATTTCTAGCTCTATTTTTTTCAAAGCAAACCATTTAAAAACTGGGGCTGGGGGTGGGGTGGCGGGGGGAAGGGACTTCATTGTATAGCCAACATCAACTGTGAGAGCCACTGGTATGGTTCCACTCTGAGCAAGTCATAGACACACCACACTTCAACACTACTGAGAGCCAGGCTTATCCCAAGGCTTGCTCAGAGGACGGAAGGAACCTAGTTCTGTGTCTCTTCCCAGGGGCAGGCTTGGCAAGGCAGTTCTGGGAATTTGGCTTCTCTCACCCCCCCCCCAATAACGCGAGACTGGAGTTATCATCCCCAAGGCTGAAGTTTGTTCAGTCTCTGATGCCCTTGAGCTATCGTGTGTTCCCCTTATGCAACACTGCTGACTTTGTCCCATTGCATGATAGCTTCTGCTGACTCTGTCCCATTTCACCCCTAGAAATAGTATATATGATGCTGTACTTCTTAATAAGCTTGCTTGGCATTAGACGTAACTTGTGCAAGACCCCAGCTTTCGGTATTCTTTATCATCTCATCTCCTGGCTCTCCCACTTAGGATCCTGTCACTGAAGGCTAACCCACTAGTCCAAGTCACTACACAATTAAATTTTGCTGTGATAGCTTAAGAATCATACAACTTCTACTGACACATGTACATGTGTGTATGAACATATCTACTCTTATTATGGGTAGACATATGTCTACTCTTACTATGCTGGCTTGGGAAGAGTAGACACACTTCATTCATCCAGAATGAAGACAAATGCAGCTTTCTACAGTGTCTCTGTGGGGAAAGGTCAAGGGCGTGCTGAATCACGCACATGCATGAGGAGGCTCAGATGGCAACCTCAGGGGCCATTCCTCAGGGGCCATCTTCCTGTTTTTTGAGACAGATCTATCACTGACTAACTAGGCTAGGCTTCTGGCCAATGAGCCCCAGGGACCTACTTGTTTCTGCCAGTCCTGGGATTAAAGTATGTGCCACTACACCGGGGTTTTTATGTAAGTTTGGGATTTGAACTCAGATCTCCATGCTTTCTTGGTAAGTACCTCACCAGTAGAGTTGTCTCAGATTGGCTACTTTTCTGTTCCTGTGACTCGACACTGTACCCAAGCAACTCAAAGATGAGAAGAGTTTATTTTGGCTTATGGTTCCAGATTTATGAATCCACAAGATGGTTGGAGGCCCCGGCAGCTGGTGGTTGGAGCAGGAAGCAGAGAGATTGTATCTTAACAGCGTAAAGGAAGCAGAGAGGGTGAACTGCAAAGGATTGTAAAGCTATACACTCTCAGCTCCTACCCTAAATCAAGTACTTCCTCCAGAAAGGCTTTATGTCCTAAAGGTGCCATAGCCTTTCCCTAACAGTGGCACCAACCAGGGACAAAGGGTTCAAATACCTGAGCCTACAGAAGACACTTCTCAGCTCCTTTCTTTCCTTTTGAGGCAATTTTAAGTCTGGTGAAGGAGTAACTGAGGGAAAACAATAGGTACCAGGAAGGAAAACCTAACTAGCCTACCTACAGCTTCTTCCTCTGGGAGACGGAGCAACAGCTGAACCGCAATACACAAAACCAGCATGTTTGTCCATTTGAGAGAATAGCACTTGTGGTCTTACTTTGTTTCTAAGGCAAAGTCTCGCTGCTTAGGCTTACCTAGTACTCACTAGGTAACTCAAGCTGTCCTTAAACTCACAGCGATCCTCCTGCCTCTGCCTCCTGCTTGATGGGAACACACACACACACACACACACACACACACACACTTACACACCTGGTTACAACCCATGTTTGTGAGAAAAGAGAAGCTCAGGACAAGTGTGCTGTGCCCCTTGCTGCTTTGATTGACAAATGGGGATGTCCTTGTAAAAGCTCTGCCTACCAGCAGCACGTCCTCTGTCCAGCAGGAGCTGGAGCTCTTCTAGTTCATACCACGGGAGTTTCTGGGGTGAGGGGGTCAGAACAGAGGCCGCTGACAGTCCAAAGACATGCACCTGTATTCAATTCCTCTTCTCCTTGAAATTCATGTCTTTAATCATCTTCTTCTGCCTGGCTTGGAAAGCCATTTTCATCCTTAAGCCTGAAGTGGGTGAGATGTTTGCTGAGACAATCAGCTTCAAGAACCTCACCAACACGGCCAAGATGGAGGTTCCTTTCATCTTCCTGCCAACGGTATCTACAGATCACCATTGTCTCTTTCAAGTGACTTTGGGCTCTGTGGGTGCTGAGCACATTACCCTGTTCCCTGCCAGCTCTGCTGAAGCCGGCACGATGCCCACTGCCAACAGTGCAATTTGCCAGCAAAACAGCCAAGCTGGGAAAATGCACACACATCAGAAGATCCGCTTGGAGCATCCGAAGCCAGGCGAGGAACTCATGCAGAATTGTAATTCAAGTCAAGGCCACCCAGCTCTGTGGGAAGTCTTTGTAGAAAAGAAACAGCCTTGCACCTAGGTCTGAGGTGTTTCCGAAGGACACACATCT
Organism: Mus minutoides; assembly: GCA_902729485.2. Classification (NCBI taxonomy): domain Eukaryota; kingdom Metazoa; phylum Chordata; class Mammalia; order Rodentia; family Muridae; genus Mus; species Mus minutoides. The sequence continues at coordinate 39,033 of LR752512.1, read as the reverse complement.
GCTAAGAGGTGCCTGAGGCACTGCTGTGGTCTAGCATCCAAGGTGAAGAAATAGTTTCATTTATCCTAGACCCTGGAAGTGTTTCCTCCTACCCTGAGGCCCCTTAGGGTTTTCTCTCCCTAAGTAGCAGCTAGAGAAGCCTGCCTGTTGGCCTCTCACCAGGGATGACACACACAATTACCAATCTGGGAGAAAATATGCATTTCAAAGACCTTGGCCCTGGCTAGGATCTAACTGTTAGGACATTGGACTATTGGTTCCCACAAATGATTCCCTCTCCCATAAACACTGACTAGAGCATAAAGATTCCAAAAACAGAAAGTCACTCCAATCCCTGCTTTCCCCATTCCCAGCAATAGGAGCCAGTGCCTCTAGCTGGGCTGCTTAAAGGCTTCTGTTGTGCTGTGTTTTCTTGTTGGTTTCTTTGTTTAGCTAGTAACTGGCTGGCTTGCAACTGATTGACAGTCTTTATTTGTCACTGTGATAAGTGATTTCTGAATCAGTGTCATCTTCCATGTACCCAAAAGGCAGAACAAGTTGGGGCATTGGTTTGCTATTTTGGATTAGGAATTTTGTTTAAGACGTTGGATCCCAGGGCTGGCTTTGCTCCTCAGCAGTTAAGAGCGCTGGCTACAGTATCAAAAGACTCAGATTTGGTTCCCAGCATCCACATGATGTCTAACAACCATCTATAACTCCAGTTCCAAGGGCCTCGGAAGACATGCATGCGGCACAGACATGCATGTGGGCAAACACCCATATGCGTAAAATTACAACTAAACTTTAGAAAGAGAAGGTGTAAGCATAAGACTGCGTGTCAGCACAGTCTTGGGACACTTGAGTTACAGTGGGCATGTATTTTTCTCATGTTTTATTTGGGGGGAAGATGGGCCAGTATTTGTGCATGCATGCCTGACAGCTTTGATAAATACAAATAAAAAAATTAGCAAGAGGAAACTATTCGCAAAGAATGAGGTCCACAGGCAAATTCACACGCAGTAAGGAAACAGTGGTTCCCTGAGAGCTGACTACAGGTTGGTCTTTACACTCTGTGACTGGCAGGCTTATCTATTAATGTGCAGCCATTCCAAAGAGAGGCACACTACTGTTCCCAAAGGACAGCACAGGAAACTACTTCAAAGATTTTGTCTTTACGATGAGGCTTCGTGTACCCTAGGATGGCCTCCAGTTCATAGTCAAGAACCATGGGAAAACTCAAAGTCCACCATGACCGGGCTTGGCTCAGTATGGGACACTCCCTTCTTTAACAGGTTTTCTCCTTCTCTGACCTTGTCTGGGGGAACTCTAAGGTCCCCCACTCCCCACTCAGCTCTACCTGAGGAATGTCACATAGCCTCAATTAGTTTATAGGAACAATTTCCTTTCTCCTGACAAAACCTGTTCAGCTAGCACCTGAGATTCCTGAAGCGCTTCCCCATGCTAATGAGGTATTCCAGGTACCCTAAGACCACAGCCAATGACCTTTGCCCACCCTGGATGTCCTCAGTCCCCCAAAACTTCATAAGCCTTCAATCACCCTAAGAAATAAGATCTGCCTGCTGACTGCAGGTCCCGGTGAGGTTTATTCGCCATACCTACTCACAGGGCTTCCGAACCCCGTTTGACATCTCTGCTCCCACTGCCCTCATAGACTGTATCAGCCAACAGTCCACGAGGATAGGGAAACCCTCAAAGAATGACTTTGAATTTCTGATTTTGCTGGAGATCAAACCCAGGGCTTTGTCCATGCTGGGCAAGCACTGGACCGAGTGAGCCACATCCCCAGCCTGCTTCAAAGACATTATTCAAAATCACCCCCCAAGAAAACCTGAAACGTGTGCAGAAGCCACACTCGCCAGATTCATAGAAGATGAAGGAAAGGTCAGGCCTACATCACAGAACTCTGCTAAAGATGAAAGAGGCAGGCGCTCTGATGTTGGACATCTTCCCCATCCTCTTACCCACAGGTTGGAATGTCTCAGGCTCCATGGAACCTAGATGGCAATCTACATTTTCATACAAACGTTCTCTTATTCCCCACATGCAGACTGAGCTACAGACAAACTGTTTATCCTTCCACCCTGGAGAGATTAATCAACATCCAGCTTGCATAACTTGACGGCTGTGCCATGCAGCGTCTTCCAATGTAGACTGTTGGAACTTGCGATTTGGGTCAATGAGTAAAGATACTTACAAATCTGACCAGATGAGTTATATTCCCAGGAACCCAGGTGAGACTAGAAGAGAATGACTCTCTGAGTCTCCTCACACAGACAGTGGCATGTGTGTGCCTTTCCTACACACAATGACAATAAATAAAATGGTTTAAATTAATTTCCTAACTCTCATAAAAATAAGTGACCATCCAAATGATTAGTAGAATAATACATATACATTGATAAATCTGCATTATACAAAAATACACACATGCTCACAAGCATGCACACATAAGCATGCACACACACCAACAAATAACAACCTCCTAACAGTGGCCATTTCTAAGAAAGACAATGTGATCTAGAGAAGAGCAGAAGCCATGGAATGGAAGAGAGAATTACAGGTTTTTCTCTGAACATACACAAACTTTAATTTTACAGAAAATATTCTTATATTGTAAAGCAGTTTTAATAGCATAAAATAACTTGTGGTAATCCCCTACATAAAAAAATTAAGGGCTTATCAAACATAAATGCTTAAATGTATTTCAAATTGCTCAATGGGAAAACTTTTCAATAAAATGTGTAGCTTGGTGATAGAGTGCTTGCCTAGTAGACATGGGACCCATCTCCAGTACCATAAAGAACACAGGGGTGGAAAAAATAGAGAGGAAGAGGAAGGATTCATCAGGGTAGGGGAAAGAAGTTCAAAGTTAGAAGAGGAGAAGAAAAGGCAAGAAAGGGAGGAAGAAGAGTAAGGAAGAGGCAGGAGAGGAGGAGGGAGGCAGAGAGGAGGAGGGAGGAGAGGAGGAGGGAGAAGAGGAGGAGAAGGCAGGAGAGGAGGAGGATTCAGGAGAGGAGGAGGAGGCAGCCCCTACTCCTGGGCAGGTAGCACATGCCCTCATTCCCACGTGCAGCTCTCATCCGGTCCCCTCACACTGCTGCTCCACAGACCAAGGGTGTGTTCCAGTGACACTGGATTCACAAAGCAAGCTGCATCTGGCCCTCGGACTGAAGTTTTCCCACTCCTGACATATGAGGTGACTTGTGGATCAAGAAGTAGTCTGCACTCATTTACAGATATTATGGGCAGATTGTTCATGCACTTTACATATAAATATTTCACATATGGCTTAATTATAGATGTGCACACATCTATGTGATTCGATAAATGGCTCTCACAAATTCCTTCTCTGCAGCTGTAAGAAAGAATGAGTAATCCACAGATTATGACACAGGAATCCTCCAAGATATGCTAATCAGATATGAAAATCAGATATGCTAATCAGAAAACACAGGCATCAGATGTGTTCCAACAGTAAATCCCTGCTTGGATTTAGCACCATGCAAGTTTTAGGGGAAGGTTTTGAAAATGGTGTTGAAAAGGTCGCCATTGCCCCAAAGAGGACAGCAGGAACTCTTGAAGATGGTCATAGGGAAAGTTCACTTTCCTTTTATAGTTACAGTGGTTTGAATGAGAATCGCCCCCATAAACTCATATATTTGAATGCTTAATCACCAGGGAGTGGCACTTCTTTGAAAGGATTATGAGGTGTGCCCTTGCTGGAGAAAGTGTGTCTAAATGACTAAGACGATATTCTTTTGTGCTTTTTCTTACTGTTATATATCATTTTAGCTCTAATATGTATATAAAGAAACTTAATAAAATGTATAGGATGGGAAGGACTGAGCGGGGAGACACTGTACTGTTTGGAAGCTCATCCCAGTCAACTGTTGCCACACTTGGTGAAGCTGTACTGGTTTTTAAGGTGCCAAAGTGCACATGGATCAAAAATGATTATCTAGGATAAGATAAAGTTTAGATCTCTATTACTTTTTCTTTTTCGGGTAGGGTGGGACTTACAGGGCCAGGCAGCTAGATGTTCATTATGGTGGGGAAAGCATAGAAGCAGGAGCAGCTGAAACAACCCATCTCTCTCTACACAGGAAATGGGACTGGGTTACAAGTCCCGGAAGCCCACCCCTAGTGATCTGCTTCCACGAGGCTGCACCCCACGACTGTTTCATTACCTCCCTAAATAAGCCGCCATCTAGACACCAAGCGTTCAAGCACATGAGCCTATGGAGGAACTTTTCATTCAAACCATCCAGCTCAGTGGTAGAGTACAAAGCTCCAAGTTTGATCCTGAAGACCACATGGACCTGGGCAGCGTCACATGACCGCCACTCTGCAGGAGAGCAGTGGTGGCCCCAGGATAAGAAGTTCAGAGTCATCTTCATCTTCTTGGGAACTTCAAACCCAGTGTGGGCTACAACAAACCCTGATGGGAAAACAAAGTCTCCTCATCAACCTGACCTTTGGCACCTGTTCTCCGGCCACGGCTGGCCAGGAGTATCTAGGCAAGTCTAGCCATCGTCCTGAGCTTCCCTTTAGCCCCAAATGAGACAAAATTAGCCGTATTGGCCGGTCCAGCATTGATTCTGTCCAGCAAAAAGGAGATAACATACCTTTGCAGAACAGAAACATAAAATAACTAACACCATTTTTCCTCATAGCTTTCCAACAAATACCATGTGAAGAATTGATTCAACCAACACAATCATTTCTGCTATCGAGGCTTCAAGCACCTCCTCCCATCCATATTTCTATCCTGGTAAGAATACTGGTGTCATTTAGGATGTTGAATGTGAGTCCATTTCCTTGGCTATCCAGCACTAAAAACAGAGATGTGGCTTATTCTTTTGCATATATTCAGAGCCATGGATTGTGGCCAGTATATATTCAGTATATGTTTGATGAATTAATAAATAGAAATGCAGTCAGGGCACAAAATAAATCGGAGTGACTAGAATAATCACATGGTATGTTGAGATGAAGATACACAGTCCCTGAGTAAATCAATGATATGGCTTGTAAAACAGTCACAGGGCAAAAATAGGACCAGTACATCATGGCTTGAATATATATATATATATATATATATATATATATATATATATATATATATATATATATATATATATAGGCTTGAATATATATGTGCACATATATAATGTAAATGCACATATATAATATAAATTCATCTATATGTATATATACCATATATACACCTATAATGTATATGTGTATGTATATTTGCCTCACTATATGGTTGTCAAGCACTGTATGTTTGTCAAATTATAATTTGATAGATATTTATTGAGTGGCCACAGCAGTTGTACTTTAAGGTTAAGATACAGTATAAGAAAGGTTGTCACTTCTGTCTTGGCATTTATGGTCTAGATGGCAAATCTGAAAGTAATAAAACTGTCACACAAATATGGAGTTTTTAAATCTTTTATTTGTGTTTGTTCGTGTGTGTGTGTGTGTGTGTGTGTGTGTGTGTGTGTGTGTGTGCCTGGAGAGGCCAGAAGAGGGCACCAGATTCCCAGGTCGCAGAGTTTAGGCAGTTGTCTACCACCTAATATGTGCCCTGGAAACTAAACTTGAGTCCTTTCCAAAAGCAGCAGATGCTGTCCCTCGCTGATCTCCAGCCCTGTTTGGGGTTTCTAATTGTAGATGCATGTGGAGGAACTTGGAAAGTTCTGTAAGAACATATAACAGAAAATAATCGAGGAGTGGGGGGTGCTCTGGGGGAATGAAGAAGCCTTCACCAGGGGAGAGATGCAGGAGCTGAAGCCAAAGAAACCAAGAACTAACTAGATTGGGAGAATGAATTCTGCACGTAAACCCACAGGAAGTGAATAGACTGGTGGAAACAACCAGCATTGAGGACTCCGGGGCACTGGAGGTATGGCATGTCAGGGGAAGACAGTTGTGAAGGCAGATGCAGGCAGAAAGATGGCAGGCAGCCCACAGGGCTCCTTCCTTCCTTCTCAGAGCACACAGATGAATGGCATTTCCCAGCTTCCTGTGCCCTTAGGGATTGTCATGTGATTGCAATCTACCCTACAGATGGACGGATGGACAGAAGCAATGTGCCCCTGATGATAAAGGAGCAACTATTCTTCCCAAGGGAAGGGAGCACTGGCTGGAAGGGACCCAAGGACACCCAGGAGAGCTGCTGTCCAATACGACATATCTACTCGGGATATTACCTGAACAAGACATAAACTCCCACTGGTGGCAACATTCTACTTGAATTCCCTATGTTCCTGGCCCACAGACACCATGAGAGGTGGGCAGGAACCAGATGATGACGACAGTTAGGACTTGGGGAAGGTATCTTAAGAAGTAAGAGCCACTGAGGGATTTTATGAACAGTGGTGACATATACTCAAACATATTTTGGGGAAAGATGATTGAATTTGTTCTGTGGAAAGTGATAAATAATAAATCTGTTTTCCTATTTTCTTTTGCTAGAACAGCCCTTAGTGGCCAACTGATCCCAGAGACATGAGCTGATAAAGACTGAGCGGCAGCAGGTTAGAGACAGTCTGGAAGATGAGCAGACCGGCAATGCAAGAGTCAGTATCAAAACAGGAAAATCATCAGAGCCATTTTTCAACTAAAATTGGAAGCAAGACTGAGTGTGGTATTACTACCAGCACTCGGGAGCAGAAGCAGGTAGATCTTCTGTTTGAGGACAGCTGGTCTACATAGTGAGTTCAAGACTAGCCAGAGCTACAGGGTGAGGCCAAAAGCAAAATGCTGCATCAACAGTCATGGCGGACTAAGAAGATGTGTAGGGTTGTAGGATTGAGGTACTGGGTATCAGGCTGAAGTTCCAGTAATCACTTTACTCTTGGGCATTGTAGTGGCTATCCCTNATATATATATATATATATATATATATATATATATATATATATATATATATATATATATACACATACATACATACATACATACATATTCTGGGAGACTGTGCTGATGTCATGAGGTTAGAAGACCCAGCCCAGTACCGGCGGCACCACTCCCTAGGTTTGGGTCCTGGACTGTGTAAGAGTGGAGGCCATGAACTAAAAAACAGGCATGCATGCATTCATTCTCCCTCTGCTCTTATCTGTCACGTGACTAGCTGCTTCAAGACTCTGACTTGAATTCCCTACACTGTGAGCCGTAACCTGGGACTGTGAGCTAAAATAACCACTTACTCCCCGGAGTTGCCCTTTGGTTAGGGCATTTTATTACAACAACAAAAAGGAAGCTAGGAGAGTCCACGTCTCAAAGCTTGCAGAAGCCCCTCTTTGTTTCCAATTCCTGATCGGGAGTCAGTCTCTTCATCCCAGTTTTTGTAATTACTCACACAAGCCAAAGGCCCGACAAACTGACACAGTCAGGAAGACACGAGGATGTCAATGGCTGTAATCAAGGCATGTGATAACATTCTCTTCAAAACTACCAAGACCAGGGACCGGTAGGAATCATTACATAATAGGGGAGAATGGACACCATTCCACTGAGAAATAAAGATTCTCTAACTTAGGACTGGTAATCTCAGTAATGCCAGCATCTCCAATCTGTTAGTCCATGGGTATGTGAGCACAGGGGCAGCCTGTAAGTACTCAACATCACCCCTGGCCTCTTCCCAGTTGCTTCAAATAGAGTTCACCCCAGTTGTTACAACAAAAATTGTCTAGAGGTGGGACAGACATTCCTCTCTTCTGTGGAGTTTTGGGTATTTTTCACCAGGGGTGATCAGATGGAGACGCCTTATGGAAATCACATTAAGGACTTTGTATTTTCTTCCAGGAGTGGTGGTGAGTGTCACCTTGAGACAGCAGGGTCCTGAGTTAGAGGCCAGTTTGAGCTACATGGCAGAACACTGTCAGAAAAAAAATTTTTATATATATATATACACACATATTTTTTTCTTATCTCCAGTACTTGTCTTCTGGGAACAGTGTCACTAAAATATTTAAAGGAAGGTGAGAGAGATCTATTACTTGAACAAGCATGCACAGTTTAATGAGGGAGATATATCTGAGAAATGCATTCAGGTAATTTTGTTATTATGTGTTGGTATTTCTACTCAAATCAAGATGGATATGATACCACTCTGAAATACAGCTTGCACCACCGTCATACATGCTGCCTGTCATTAGCCTGAGTGGTATGGTTGTTCTTTTACTTATTCATTAAGAATAAAAGCACTGGGGGGGGGGGGGCTTTTCAAAACAGGGTTTCTCTGTTAATCCAGGCTGTTCTGGAACTTGCTCTGTAGAACAGGCTGGCCTCAAACTCAGAGAGAGATCCACCTTCCTCTGCCTCCCAAAGGCTGGCACTAAAGGCCTGTGCCACCACTACCCAGCAATAAAAGAACATTTTAAAGTACTTGCTGAGCGAGCATAAGGAGCCAAGTTCAAATCCCTATAAAAAGCTGAGTGCTCTGGTCTATACCTGTTCTTGTGACCATAGCCTGAGGGACAGAGACAGCAGGATCCCCCAAGGTTGCTGGCCAGCTGGTCTGCCCACGTCAATGAACTCCAGATCAAGTGGCAGACCTTGTCTCAAAACACAAGTGGAGAGGCACAGAGGGGCAGCCAGCGTTGAATTCCAGCCTCCACATACATGTTCACATATGTGTTCCTGCACATGTACTTCCTTACTCACACATATATGCACAAGAATGCCACTAGCTGCTGCTCAACCATGTTTCCACCATTCCGCGATATCAGTCCTGACCACATCTCCACCATTCTGCGAGATCAGTCCTAACCATGTCTCCACCATTTTGAGAGACTGCTCCTGAACTCTGAAAAAATTGTATGTCAAAGTCTGATCACTGTGACTTCTACATGGTCTTACTCATCTGGCTTTTATGTACCCAAACTAGTTATCTGTCCTGGGACACTGCCTTAAACTTAAGCACTAAAACACCACCCATTTCTTTCTCTCAGTTTTACGGGTCTGAAGGTAGTAAGGGCACAGGCAGTGACCGGCTTCTGACTGATGGCTCCCTCCCCCAACACTCACAGAGAAGTGAGGCATTAACTTCTCCCACGCGGTTCTGTTCAGCAGCAGACGTCATTTCTCTGTGATTCAGTGGCTGGGCTTTCCCTTCCTTCATGGCTGTTTCTGAGCTCATCTCTCATCTCCCAGGTGGTAGGAAGATGCTAATCCCAGGCTGGCTCCACTCCACCTTCAGAACACACTGCCGTCCTGCCCTAAAGCCCCCTTGAAGATGTGTGCCATCAGCCAGGGTGTATATGTCTATATTTTTTTAACCTAATTGGCTATACTCTCCCAACAATTTTCTCATCTCTGTATCTTGGAGTCCTGGTCTGCATAAGAAGGAGAAAGGAGCAGGGCACCAGCATCCAAGCCTCTCTGCTTCCTGGATGCTGATGTAATGTGGCCAGGCTGCCTCTCACTCCTACCTCCACACCTTCCCTGCCATGATGGGTTGTATAGTCTTATGTGTGAGCCAAAATGAACCAAAGGGACACATTACTTGAGAACTCCCATCTGCAAGGCCCCTTCCCTGCAGCACCCAGATCAGTTTGGTTGAATCGTGTGGATTTGAGACACCTAGACGGAGCAGCTATAGAATTTTGCCTTCAAAGCCTTCCTGTAAAACTCAGAGCGGCACAGACAAGAGAATATAAACTCCAACTTCTGTTACATCTTCCTTCTCTGGAAGATGAGTGTTGCTCACCTTGGTGGGGACCCGCCACCCACACGAGGGTCCATAGCAATTTAATTCTGGTCCTCTTGGCCCTAGGACCCTGAAAAGACTAAAGAATGTTGAATGGTGGGAGGAATTCGTTTGTCACAAAAATTTCATCATTTCTGTGAAGTGATTGAATATTTACTTTGTTTCTTCTTATTGGAGTTTTAATTTAGCTGCAACAGAGAGAGAGAGAGAGAGAGAGCGATTCTGAGCGCCTCATCTCATTGTGAGGGCCCAGGCCTCACCAGGAGCTGGATTACAGGCTTCATGAAAGTGAGGGGGCAGAAATATTTTAATTTTGTTTTTAATTATACAATAACAAAAGCTATTATGAACTGGGGAAGAATACCTTAAAATTAATTATCAGGCAGGAGAAGTTTCTGGGCAAGTCCTTTCAAAGCTTAATCAAGATAAAATAAAAAGAACATAAAATTAAATTTGAAAAAGAATTTGAAGGATGAAATGATTCAGAGCAGAGCACAGAATAAAATATCTTATGGGAGATGAAGAGCTCCAAGCTAGATACCCCTCTTAAATCAAACCAGTCTCCAAAATTGAGAAAAATAACTGAGTGAAACTTCTTCTCCCAGACTCCATTCCCATTTCTGTGACAGCGTTGGTGCTGTTTTATAAGACAACATGAGAAGTTAATGTCCACTCTAAACATAAAATGACCCCAGATCCACATGACCAACTCCAGGAAAAGGCAGGATTTAAAAGTTCTTCCTTTGAGGAGGCTCCACCCACTTTAGGCTACAACATACACACAGGGTAAGTCTATCAACAGGAGTCTCCCCCAAGTACTTATAAGTTAGTGCATGCACTGTGATGTTCGTATCGACTGTCAGCTTGGTAGGATCTAGGGTCATCCAGGAGACAAGCCTCTAGGCGTGCATTTGAGCGAGTTTCTAGACGAGGCTCACGAGAGTGGGAAGATCTGCCTGAAACGCGGGTGGTTCCATCCCCTAGACTGGAGTCCTGAGCTGCAGGGAGGAGAGTGACCCCAGCACCAGTGTTCACCTCTCTGATTCCCAAGCATGGATGCAGTCTGAGCAGCTGCCTCGGCTCCTGACGCCATGTTGCCCCACCATGATGAGCTGAACCCTCAAGCTGTGAGTCAAAAGAAACACTCCTTTTGTAAACTGCCTTTGTCTCACATTTTGTCGAAACAGCACAAGAAAATGACTAGTACATGCTAAAACAATGTCTGAGGCCGTTCATAAGCTAGTTTCTCTGGCTGTGGGTTCTTCCCCAAAAGCTTTCCAGCATCCTGGAATGAAATGCTTTTTTTTCCCAGTCCTTCAGGTTTTATCAAATGTTTAGCTCAAGTCCCCAGCCACCTCTTGTGGTCTGATTGTAGTGACAATTTGGGAGTTTTGATTTCTTTTTAAAAACACAGTAATATCGTATGAACATGTTCTCAACTTGATCCCACATGTAGAATATGAGGCTGCTTCAGATCGCTGATTATGATCTGCCTTGTGCTCATGCAGGGGTGTGTTTTTGCCAGCTGCAGATAGTTCCTGCGATTGTGTGACATTTGGAATTCTGGGGACCTTTCATAGAGTATATATAAACGCTAGAGCCCCGAGAGGCAGGGTGGTTTGTTGGCTGTTGGCTGTTGTTGGCTGTTGGCTGTTGTTGGCTGTTGGCTGTTAGTTGCTGTTGGTCACAGTTTGTTAAATAGTCATGTGCAAAGAAACAACAAGAAGAAGAAATTAGATATTCTGATGGCAAAGATCAAACTTGACTAAAGAATTTGATGTCCCTTATCAGCAGGCAGTAGTCTAATGATAATGTTGTCTCCTTTTTGACCCCTGACTTTATTCAGGGATCTCTCTCCTTACCGCTCTCTCCTTTTCTCTCTCCTATCCAGTGTTAGGGTTGAAAAGCAGAAGAAAGGTGGAAGAACGGTGGAAAAAAGAAGAACCCATATAGTAGCCAAGAATGGCTACAACTGCTGACAAAGCCGCCTCTGGAGACTACCTGCTTCATTCTCCCTCTATGTGTGTATGTTTGTATGTATGTATACACATATAGGTAGGTGTATGTGCACGTGTGCCAGTACGCATGGAGAGGCCAGACAATGAGGTTGGATGTCTTCCTCAGTTTCTTTACACTTAGTTTTTGAGGTTGAGTCTCTCACTGAACCCACAGATCACTTATGTGGCTAGAGAAGCTGGCCAGCAAACCCCTGAGGACCCCCTTCCCCCTTCCCCTGCTGGGACTGCAGGCTTGCACTGCAGTACCTATAGTTTACTGAGAACTGGGGATTAAATTGAACTCTACAAAGCACTTTACTGACTGAGCCATCTCCCTGCCCCCACTTTCTCTTTAACCCATCTTTTCCTATCCTGATGAATATGTCTCCTGAAACTCTCCAGTACATCTTTGAGTATTCTACAAGTCACACCAAACTCTTACAAATGGCCTCTTCTGTTCTCCAGGGTTCATTCTCCCCACCTTTCCCTTAGCTTCCCTTACCCTCTCCTGATCTTTTTCTCTCTCTTTCTCACTCTCTCTCCCTCTCCCTCTCCTTCCCCTCTCTGTCTTTTCTCCAGACACACCCAAGATCCCAGCCCCTCCCATCCATCAACTGCCCCATCCTTCCTCCCATGATATCCTGGGCCTTTCTTCTTTTTCTCATGACCTTCCACCTCTTATTTGTCCCTTGTCATGAATTTCATTGCCTTGAAGAATGATCCCAATGATTAAATGACCTTTCCTCATTATGACCAGTCTCTCCTGATGCATGGCCTTTCTTCCACTAGCGTTATCAAATATAAATTATATGTATTATGATAAAGACATCTGTGGAGTCATTTTGTTAATGGTTCTCTCCTATTTAACTCCCATTCCCAGGAAATGGAGCACTGCCGCTGTCTCTTCCCACCCTCTCATCACCAGAACACAGTAGGTGCTAAGCAGTTGAATAAATTAGTCACCTAGTAGTGCACATTGGCATAGCAATTTCCTCCTCCAAAAACCATTCTGTCTGAGCTGTTAAAACTGAAAAGGTAAACAACTTAAAGAGCCCAGGAAGTCCCTGAAACTTACCAGATTTACTATGCCTTCTCTTTTCCCCAAAATTTACAAAGACTACTGAGAAATACTCTCCAGCAAGCTGGAAAAAGCTCAGACAAGCTGAGCTGCCTAGAAGGGCCCCTCTCCAACATGTTGAGCTGCCTGCAGGTTGTGCAGTAAGCACCAGGTTTCCAGCTTTTGTAAGATCTCATCCATGTAATGGTGAGCTTTGGTGATGTCGCTATCTCTAAGCCATTTCCATTCCTGGAAGTCACCCCTCCCCCATGCTCCCATTAATAACCCAAGCAAAGCTTAGTATCAACAAGCTGGACTATGTGGTAAATTTATGTGATCTGCCGTGGGGTCCCTATCTGGGTGCATAGACATTTGTTGACACAACAAATGTTGACACAACAAATTGCTGCAGAGTGCTGATTTCATAAGGGAAGGAAAGGCAGCTGGATGAAGGAGAGACAAAGGAAATCACAAGTTAATACACTTTTGTGCTCCAATTCTCTTTTGCCTGAATTTTAAAACATACAAAACAAATAAACTGTCCAGAAACAGTCACACAGAGGCTTGTCTAGAAGACCAGTTTCTGGTTGGCACATGCACAGGTCAGGGCCCTAGCTGGCCCTCGGGGCACTCAGAAAGTCAGGTAGCTTTGAGGGCTGCAGCATCTGAGCATGAGTGCCAGGCATCAAACTCATTCTTCTCTTGCCCAGCATCCTAATCCTGGAATTTAGCCTCTTGTTTGCTTTCGGTCAAAACAGAAGCTAGACAGAGAGTATTTAGATCCTTATGGGGACTTTTTGATGTAAATTTCTAAGGCACTAGAGTAATATTTTATTAATATATTTTTTCTCTATGTGAAAACTCATGGAGTTTCACAGCTTCAAGGCATTAAAAGAACAACCATTTTATTAGGCCTTGTCATTACTTGGGTAAGGGAAGCTCTGGAGGGGAAACGAAGAAGTCAGAAAAGATGAAGCTGATTTTGTTCTAATCAGTCCTGTGCACTGATGGGGCCCTGTGTGTGTGTGTGTGTGTGTGTGTGTGTGTGTGTGTGTGTGAACGCACTCATGGAGAAAGACAGGTGGGTATTTCTGACTGTATAAAATAGAGAGAGAGTTAGCAGTTAACAACACCATCTTTGCAGACAGACAGAGACACGGAGAGGGAGCCAGGGAGTGATCACCAGGTAGCTCCTTAATTCTTCCACCTAAGAGTGAAGGAGATCCCTGCCAGGGAAGCAGGATGGTGCCTTGCTCAGCCATCATCAGGGGTGCTTCCTTCTGTAGTATATGGGAACAAATACAGAGACCCACAGCCAGACATTACACATACAGAAAGAGAGACAGACAGAGACAGAGACAGACAGACAGAGAGACAGAGAGAGACAAAGAGGGACAGAGACAGACAGAGACTGAGAGAGAGAGAGAGAGACAGAGTGACAGACAGAGACAGAGAGACATAGACAGAGAGACACAGAGAGAGACCAACAGAGAGAGAGAGAGAGAGAGAGAGAGACAGAGACAGACCTCGGAACACACAGCTACAACTGGGAGGTCTCCATCAAATCCTCCCTCAGAGCTCAGGGAACCCCATAGAAGAGGAGGCAGGACAAGTTTAAGAGCCAGAGGAGATGGGGACACCAGGAGAGCAAGGACCTCTGAATCATCTGAGCAAAGCTCCTATGAACTCACAGAGACTGAAGCAGAAGGACAGAGCCTACACAGGTCTGCACCAGGTCCTCTCCATACATACATACATACACATACATACTATGGCTTTCAGGTTAGTGTTTTTATGGGGCTCCTGGCTGCGTGAATGAGTGGCTCTGTGATTCCTGTGCCTTCTCTTTGAGCTATTTTCCTTCTGTTTGTTTGCCTTGCCCCACTTTGATGTGATGGTTTCATTTTATCTTATTAGATTTTATTTTGTTATAGAAAATACTTAACCCCCTCTCAGGAGCCATCCAGGAGAGGTGAGGGCTAGTGGGTGACTTTCCTGGAGGTGGCCCACTCACTGTTTTTGCATAGCTTATGATGGGTGAGCTCTGAGAGGCAAGGTCACAAGAGCCTTCATCTCAGGATTGCTTCTTAAAAGCAGCTGATACGCCTTTTCTGTCGCCAATACGTAGCCTAATGATTCCTGGGCATTAGCTTACCTTGTTGGGCAGACTTCCTGCAGATCAACATAAAGATGAACTTTCATGAACTAATGCTGTTTAAATGAATTAGTGGTTTTATACAATTCCTGGTTTGATTCAAATAACTTTCGGAAGAAAGTTTTAAGAGATGGTTTGGGTTGTTTTGCAAGAAAGATGTAATAAAGTTAGAATCAAGAATAGAATGTGTCCAGTCCTCATAAAGGCAACATAATAAAAAATACAATGAGTTTTCATAAATTACACTAAGAAGAGATAGGCTTGGGAAAAATTTATGTTCAAAGAAAAACATTCATTCTAGGTCAGATCTGAGGATGAAGCCACAGGTGGGCACTATGATAAAGCAAGGTCCTGTGAAACTGTTGCTTTGAACTTATAATGAGCTTAGAGAATGAAGCACTGCTTTGAACTTAATATCAATATCGTTCTGTGACTCCCCTTTTGTGTAACCTTTTATCTATGGGGTAATTTTCTAAAGAACTTTTGTCTAAGAAGGTATAAAAAGGCCACAGAGAAGGAATAAAGTTGTGGCTTGGGGGGCTCTGCCCCATCCATCCAAATGTATACATGTATATATATATATCTGTTTGTCTATACATATGTGTCTAGGTATGTATGTATGTATGTATGTATGTATGTATGTATGTATATATGTATGTATGTATGTGTGCATATATGCATATATGCATATATGTATGTATATATGCATATATGTATATATGTATATATGTATATATGTAAATATGCATTGCACTTGTGGCTTGATGAGACAGGTGATCAGGCCTGACCAGAATGTGTGTGTATGTGTGTGTGTTAGAAAGAGAGAGAGAGAGAGAGAGAGAGAGAGAGAGTCTATGTATGCCAGTGCATACTACCTATATAAAAGATTTTCTTTCTTTTATTCTCTGTTCTTCCTGGTTCTTAAAAAGTTAACAAGTCCTAGCCTCTTGCCTGGTCATCTGGTCATTGAGAGCTCCTTGACCCAGAGAGAAGACAGCCCTAACAATTAAGCTTTCTTTCTTTTTTTCTAACTCCCTGATGCTAACAGAAAGAGTTTCTTACCAGAAGCCAAAGGCATTTGGCACTTAGAATAGCAAAGAGTCATAGACAGAAGAATTGCCAAGCTTTGGTTTCACCACTGACTCCATACCCCATCGCTACCTTTCCTCGGGACCCTTTCATGCCAGGCTGGACTGTGGCAAGCCCCCTCCTACAAAAAGAAAGTAAGAAGATAGGGGTCAGAGAGATGGCTCAGTGGTTGTGAGTACATACTATTCTTTCAGAAGAGCCCTGTTCAGTTCCCAGCATCCATGTAGGAAAGCTAACAACAGCCTTTAACTCCAGCTGAGGGGCATCCAGTGCCTCTGGCCTCCTTGGGCCATCTTCTCTCACATGCACATAACTATACATGTACACATGTGCACATTCATAGGCACGATGATGATGATGATGATGTTCTTAAGTGGGGTTAAGGAAACAATAGCTTACAAAGGTTCCAGGATTTGCTCAAAGGCATTCAATACATAAGTGGCAGGCAGATGTTTTACACACATCTGTGTGAACAAGCATATGTACCCCATCCTCAAAGACCTAGAATGAATGTCTCAAACCCACTTTTGTAGTAAATGCTGCCAGCTGTGTTTGTAAAACACCAGGGGTGATGGCCATGTCCCATCATAACATCTGATTCATTTTAAAAATATGTCTCTCATCCTGGTTTTCGCTTTCATTTATTCATTAACTCTGTTTTTAGGTGAGAGGACATGTAGCTTCACAGACAACTCCAGTCTCAGCAAAGCTGAGCAGTAACACTTAAGACTGTTGATTAAGACAAGACACTTGTGCTTCCTTTTGGTAGCATAAACCTGGATGTCCCAGATCCCATACATTTCTGTTCTTTATGAGTTGTCATGATATTCTATTTTAGCAAATTGGAAAAAATTATCCCAATATTGTTGATTTAACCAAATACCTGGTAAGAGGTAACTTAGGGAAGAAAACATTTACTTTGGCTGACAGTCGGGCCATTCCATCACGGAGGGAAAATTATTGACAGGCACAGAAGGCAGGAGTGGGAGGCTGGCTGGTCACTCTCCATCTCTGCTCTCCGAATAGTGAACAGGAAGTGAGTCCTGGCTATATAGCTCAAAGCCACCTCCAGTGATCCATTTTCTCCAATGGTACACCACCTCTTTATTATTATTATTATTATTTTATTTATTTACATTTTAAATGTTATCCCCTTTCCCAGTTAACACCTCTTAAAGGTTCACAGTCCCTTCCTTAAAAACACAACCATCTGAGGACCAAGTGTTCAAACCTATGGGGGACACTTCACATTCAAACGGTAAGACTCCCTATCAGACTGTCCTCATCTGCAACCAAACAGGGACACAGGAGCACAGTGGACCAATGTTTCCGTGTTGAAGCACTGTAACCCAAGCTTCTGCTGGAGATACAAACAGGGACCAATCAGAAATGCCTTTGTATAGCCTTCATCTGCATGGCAGAGACTGAAACTCTATAGATTACAGGCATAGGGATTTGGACTAACATCGCAGGTCAGAAACGCCAACCAGTCTGGACCACTTTCATTCATGTGATGGGAATGACATGCAAGGAAACCCAAGGACTCTCCAAATGGAGACTCCATGGCCCACTGCCTCAGACTACTGTAACTCTGCGCTGCCTAACCAGCAACCCCTTGCAGTGTGCTAAACAGACTCTACGGTAGCACAGTTCAAAGGGTGAAATCTTTCACTCTCTGCCAGTCCTGTTCCCACAGAGCATAAGCTGGCATGAGAAGCTGGTCTCAAATAGGAGTCAGCCCATAGTCAGCCCACACCCAAACCTGTATCTATCCCATCACTCATAGGACCTCATAAGTGACTAGGGATCAGGATAGTGCACTGTGGAGTAAGAAATACCCCCTCCACATTTAAACCTCCACCTCCAGAAACACAGAAGCAAGCATAAAGCCACCATGACATTTATCCCCCCAAATGTCTCATCTCCAGTGTAAGAGGATTAAGGTGAAGTAGTCGAAGAGGAGGCTGGGGGCTGAGGGAGATGTAAGAGATACGAAGGCCAATATAATTCAAAATGAAACTGATTTAAATTTTTGCTAAGATTTTTACAGCTGCATATTTCACCCTTACAGCCTACCTTTAGTCTTATTTACAGTTTTGATTAAATCTATACTTGGGGTATTTTCTGTAGTGTATAGAAATATAGTTTTATGTAAATATCTCTTAGAGATCTGTAAAAGTGTCTCTTGTAATTGATATGATGCTTCAAAATACAGAGCCAGTGTTTCATGATCAGAAGCCCTTTCTGGGCTTAATGGTAGACAGCAATCCACACTTATATTTACTACTTTTTAATTATCTCATTATCTGTAGCCATGAGAAGCTCTGATTTACCCAGACAGGAGATCTGGGGAGTCATATATCTGAAGGCACTGGATACTTTCCATTTATCTCTGTCTAAAACTTTTCTCCTTCTCTGAGTAATTGGAGGGAAAGAGAGAGAAAAGTCTTAGCCCAACTCTCCTACCTCAAAGCTTCCATTTATCAGTCGGCTGTAGACGTCACTTGGCCATAAAATTGAAAAATGCAGCCCATGTCAGCACTTGCATATTTATACCCAGCACACTGAAAATAAATGCATAAAATTCTAATACGTCAGGTGTTACATTGTGAGATTTCACTGGGAACCGTTGCCATTAGAGAGGGGAGAGGGAATAGCCAAAACCATTCTCATATGGCTTGTGCCTACTTTAGCCATGTCCAGCTAAAGATGGGGAGGTGAGTCCCCTAGTCATGAGAAGAGTGTATGTCGCCATCTGTCTTTCAAATCCACTCCCCTAGATGGCTCATACAGTTCAGGACAACCACGCCTGAGTTGGGGACAGGAGCCACGTGCGGTGGAAAGGCAGAAGCTTGGTACGACAGAATAGTGTTATGTCAGGTCTCCAGCTGCACATGAACATCCCCAGTGATACGAGATCAACGGCTGCTGGTGCCAGTGGGAATAGCTACCAAGTTAAAGTTGTCTTCCCATTGACACAGCCATAGTCCCTATGGCGAGTGCCCGTTCCTAATTACTCTTCCCATGGCAATCCAGAAAGGAACACGCTAGAATCCTATCCAGCCTAGGCTCCCACAAGTCTTCTTTGAACAAGAAATCAGCAAGCCGTCATGTCCCAGACAGCCATCATCTATCCAACTCATGCCTGAAGTTCTCCCCCTCCTCTGTAGGATTGATAGGGGGTAGCTGGTGTCACATAACCCCACCTGGCTCCCCCAGAGTGAAATCTCAACTCAGCTTCTGCGAGTGATGAGTTAGGAGGCCTCAAAGTTCTCACCTACAAAACAGGAACAAACCGAATCCTCGGGCGCCTGCTCTATGAAGGATCGCTTTTAGTAGGCTACCTGCACGCATGCGCTCTTGAGAAACGTCGGTGCTTATTTCCTTTCTGTTTCCCATGGGTCCTAATTTCAGTCAGAGAAATTGCAGAGATCACACAGGCCTCATCATCACTGAAGGTGGCAACCCCTTTCTTCTTTTGAAAACTCAAAATGTGTTTGATGTGTTTCAGGGTTCAGATGGGATGGCAGGACTCTGGTATAATCGATCTAGGGTTTGAATGAATGAACCCCTCTTGATGCATCTCCATGTGCACTACCCAAACAGACTGCTGAGCCCCGGAAATAGATGCCAAGCCAATACGCCAGAAACAGCCCCGATACTACCTGAGGTTCCCTGAAAAGCAGAGTCATCAGGCCAAATCTGAAGTGTCACAGTTGGCATGTAAAATGTCCTTCACAGGCTCATGTCTCTAAAGGCTTGATCCCACGCAGCTGGGCTTGTTTGGGAGATGGAGCCTCGCTAGAGGGACGGGGTCACTGAAGGCATGCTAGACACTCACTGATGTACTAAGATCTGAGCAAGAAGCCGCCATTCGTTCCTGACACCACAGAGCCTCTTGCATCATGGTGGACTTCATCCGTCAAACACTGAGCCAAAATAAACCTCACCTCTGTCTTAGCCAGGGTTTCTATCGGTGAAATAAATACCATGACCAAGAGCAACTTGGGGAGGAAGGGGATTACTTAAGCTCACAGGTTACATTCCATCTTCTGGCAAAGTCAGGGAAGGAGTTCAAGGCAAGAACCCGGGGCAGGAACTGAAGCAGAAGCCATGGAAGAAGGTTGCTTACTGGCTTGCTTCCCATGGGTTGCTCATCTTGCTTTCTAAGGGAGTAAACACCTACCTTCCTAGGGATGGTACCACCCATAGTGGGCTGCTCCCTTGCACATCAATCATTAAACAAGAAAATGCTCCCACAGGCTTGACTATGGTCAGTTTGTTGCAAGCATTTTCTCAATTGAGGTTCCTGTCTCTCAGATTACTCTAGCTTGGATTGAGTTGACAAAAACAAAAAACAAACAAGAACCTAACCAATATATTCTCTCCAAAGCTGCATCTTCTCAAGGATTTGGTCATGACCACCAAAAGAGCAGCTAATAACCTAGGTATCTTCTAACTGTGGCCAGTCATTCCCTTGTGGGACACAAGAAACATCATGCACGTGCCAAACTAGAGGATCCCCCAGTGCAACTCAACTGTCTGCATAGTCCCCACAGTGGTTCCAGTGTCTTCATCCAGACCTCCAGGGAGGAACTCAGCTGTGAGTATGCAGACTCCTGGCTCACACTGTGTGGCCTTGAGCCCTGGCTCAGTATCCCTCAGTCTTGCAACCTTACACAAGCTGTCAATCACAGTATGGCCCTTAGTCTCCTCACCCATGAAGTCGGGTTGGATGGATAGACAGCTCATCACTAAATTCACTGCAGATGGTTAGCAGTGCAATTAAATGAGAAAACATATTGAAGATCCTCCTGCAAATACTACCACTGCCTTTCTCTCAAGCAGGGCCCTGAGGGGATGCTCTGAGAACAGAGTAGATTTGGGATGGAGGTGCATGTGCACATGTATGGAAACACCAGAGGACAACCTTGGGGTGTTCTCAGGATGGCATCCACCTACCTCTGGATCAGCAGGCAGCAAGAGAGAGACACTGGGCCTGAAATTTTTATTTTTATGTTTTTCACTTTGTTTCATGGGCACTTGTGAAGATGCTCATTTTGCTGCTGCTGCACAGTGTCTTCCATAACATCCTTAAGCCCTGTCTGTTGATGATCCTGGGTTCCTCTACAGTCTTACTCTCTATCTGGTTGGTCGACCATTGCTGAGGGAAATTGTTGACCTTTAATAGTTATGGTGGGTTGAGTAAGAATGGCCCAATAGGCTCATATATTTGAGTCTTAGGTCATTAGAGAGGAGTGATTCTTCACAGGGATGCTTAGGGGTGTGGCCTCCTTGAAGTGGGTGTGGCCTCCTTGATGGAGTGGGTGTGGCCTTGATGGAGTGGGTGTGGCCTTATTGGAAGAAATGGGTCACAGAGAGTGGGCATTAGGGTTTTAAATGCTCAAGCCAGGCCCAGTATCTCTCTCTCTCCTGCCACCTGCTGATGCAGATGTAGAACCCTCGGCTACCTCTTCAGCACCATGTCTGCCTGTATGATGTCACACTCTGCATCATGATGAGAATGGACTAAACCCCAGAATCTGCTAGCCAGCCCTAAATAAATGCTTTTCTTTATAAGAGTTGCTTTGGCAATGGCTTGCAACAGTCATTGGCACGAGTCGATTAGTTTAATTTTAATTTTTGAGACGGTTTCTTTTCTTGGCCAGGCACTTTTGTGAGCCTCAGGGATCTACCCACTTGGGACTACAGATGTGTGCTACTAATTCTGGATTCTTTACATGGGTCTAGGGAATCAGCCTTGGGTCTTCAGAATTTCACATCAAGTGTTTTACCTACCAAGTCATCTCCCCAGCCCCAAAGTAGATTTTCAGCATATTATTGAAGGATCCATCCATGTCTGCAGCAAGATTTATCTGTATTCCCTAGAACTGTCTCAAGAAAAACAAGAGAGAAAGAAGTCAATTCCTAGGAAGAAAGCTAGCGAAGAGAGGCTGGCTTCGTCGGACTTCCTTGGCAAGGCAGCCGTGCTCCAGGTAAGTGTCTACAGTATTGGGGCTCCATTAAGTATCATCCAGATGATGGGGCTTCTTTCATTTCAAGTCAATCTGAAGTAAAAAAATATTTTTACACAAAGCATAGTAATTTATGCAGCAACCAGTCTATAATGAGCAGGTTCAATAACAGATAATTATATGGAAAGTACTTAAATGCTAACTATGTACTTTTAAAATGTTGCAAAAGTGGGTCCATAATTAAATTATAATTACAAGTAAAAATCTACACAATGATTATTCCCTGAGAAGTTTTCAGAGTCTCATTTCCAGGCCCACAGACAGCTTCTCACACCCTGATTCGTTCCTTTGTCAGTTGCTCCACTCTGATCCGTTCGTTTTGCATGATGGATTTTAAATTTAAAATTAACTAAAATTATCTTTCCAATTACTAATTACCATATACAATGATTTCAAATAGAGAGTTAGGTTGCTGTTAAGAAATGAGTTTGTGAACATATAAGTTTGAAGGTTTGGGAGATGAACAATGTAAAGGGCATGGGATAATCATCGAATAGAAAT
Organism: Mus minutoides; assembly: GCA_902729485.2. NCBI lineage: Eukaryota > Metazoa > Chordata > Mammalia > Rodentia > Muridae > Mus > Mus minutoides. The sequence goes on along the minus strand of LR752512.1, from coordinate 16,481 downwards.
TAAACTGCACACAAGGCAGAGAAAGGTCAAAATGGGTTATTAAGTGTGCAGATGGAGGAATGCAACAAGTACTGGGGTGGTAAAGTTGCAGAAATTTCTAGGACTCTGATCCGTTTATAAAATATCTAGTTTCGCCAGGCGGTGGTGGCATATACCTTTAATCCCAGCACTCAGGAGGCAGAGGCAGGCAGATTTCTGAATTCAAGGCCAGCCTGGTCTACAGAGTGAGTTCCAGGACAGCGAGGGCTACACAGAGAAACCGTGTCTCACAAAACAAAAAACAAACAAACAAAAAAAAAACCCCAAAAAACAAAAATATCTAGTTTCTGGGGATGCCACACATATCAGCTGTATAAAAGAAAATGAGGTATTTATTGGTTCATGAACCTAAAGAAAATGTGTGTGTGTGTCTACCTTCCAGGGTGGTTCAGCCCAGATCTGAGGTGGCATCACTGAGGTTTAAGCCCCGCCCTACTGTTCTCTGAGATCCCTTTGTTTCTTTTTTCTCACAGACTCTGACAGAACCTGCATCCTCAAAGCTGAGGAAGCACAGTGATGGATTCCAGCAATGGCTGGCTCGCAGAGCTCTCAGATCAGAACCTCATTGGTTCAGCCAGAGTCTACATGTCCTTCTCTGCACCAATGTCTGTGGTAAACAGTCCCTCCTCTTCCAGCTTCTCCCATCCTGCTTCAACATGAGTACTCTCGTCATTTGTAACTTGTGTATTTCAAGTCTTTACTGGTGGATAGCAACTACACATAAGTTTCATTTGATATTTTCAACAGTTTAATTCACTATGATCCATTTACTTCCAAAATTCGTGATGTCCTTGCTTTTAATAGCTTAATAGTATTCTATTATGTAAATGAACCACATTTTCTGCGTCCACTCTTTGGTTGAGGGACATATGGGTTGTTTCCAGCTTATAGCTATTACAAATAAGGCTGCTATGAACATAGTGGAGCATGTGTCCTTGTGGTATGGTAGAGCATTTTTTGGGTATATGCCCAGGAGTGGTATAGCTGCGTCTTCAGGTAGAGCTACCTCAGTTTTCTGTGGTTGTAGCAGTTTGCAATCCCACCAGCAATGGAAGAGCATCCCTCTTTCTTCACATCCTCAGCAGCATGTGTTTTGATCTTAACCATTCTGATTGGTGTAAGGTAGAAGAAAATACAGTTTTGGGGGGTGACTCAAGGTTTGACAGCAGGTACCTCTCATTGGCTTGGACTGACAGCCTGGGGAAAACCTTATTTACATGTGGGAAGGCTTGGTGCTGGTCCTGTGTGACTGATAGCCACACAACTCTCCTGTGGGGGTCTGTGGGGACGGTAACTTCGACAGGAGCTAGGGGCCCAGGAGACATGATCGAACACCTTCCGTCCCATGTAGATGGAAATCACCACCCATCGGGTCCCTGGGATTCCAGACCTTTGCTCGACTGGACACCAGGCTGTCTGTGTGCAGTCCACTGCCCCACATGTTATCTTCACCCTCTTAAGTTCATTTTGTCTTCTTCCTCTGTTCTTTTTACTTTCTATTGACAGAAAAGTAGCTACGGGTTAGCCTGATGCTAAATATTCCAGCTATCTATACTGTACCCTAAGTTTAATCCTCATGCTTGTAGTATGAAGTAGATGCTGATGTTGATGCTGTGGATGATGCTGATGCTGTGACTGGTGTTGATGCTGTGGCTGGTGCTGATGCTGTGGCTGGTGCTGATGCTGTGGATGATGCTGATGCTGTAGATGATGCTGATGCTGTGGCTGGTGTTGATGCTGTGGATGATGCTGATGCTGTGGCTGGTGCTGATGCTGTAGATGATGCTGATGCTGTGGATGATGCTGATGCTGTGACTGGTGTTGATGCTGTAGATGATGCTGATGCTGTGGATGATGCTGATGCTGTGGCTGGTGCTGATGCTGTGGCTGGTGTTGATGCTGTAGATGATGCTGATGCTGTGGATGATGCTGATGCTGTGGATGATGCTGATGCTGTGGATGATGCTGATGCTGTGGATGATGCTGATGCTGTGGCTGGTGCTGATGCTGCGGATGACTGACTAACCAAGCAAAGATCCTCAGTAGCAGTTATACTCCATCTCTTCAGCAGTCCTCTAAGACGGGGATTGAGCTTCATTTCAGAAAGGGTGCCTAATCATCCTACTTCCCAAGACTGGAAGGAGGTCTCTAACCATAACACTTTCCATGTTAGGGAAACCAGGAAAGACACAGGCAAACTGCCACAAGCCCAGCAGCCCACTGACAGGGGCTCCAGGTGGCACTATTAACTAATAACGGTGCCTGGGGCCGATGCTACCATCTGCTATCCACCCATCGTAAGGTCTAATGGTCAATGTCTAATTATAAAAATGGAGACTCCTGGCTAGGTGTGTGCTTCGTGACTGTAACTCCAGCACTTGGAAAACTGAGGCAAGAGAATTTTTGTGCGACATCTGGAGGACATGGTGAGTTCCCAGCAATCTGGAGGTACAGAGGGAGACCCTGTTTCATATTAAAACAAGATAAAGTATGTAAGACACCTAAACATATTGAGTGCCATCCTTAATAGATGGGTGCTCCTTTATTCCAAGGAGAAACCTGCAACTGGAAATGTTTTCATGTCTCACTCTGGAATGGAAAGAATGTAAATGTTCTTTTGGCCAAGAGAAGTGCAGCCATGTACAGTCAGTGGATAACGCCTGTGGCAGTGATCCCACCAGTGGGCTAGCACTGTCCTACAGCCTGGTGACACAGCGGTGATTACAGCACCAAAGCCCCATTGGCTGCCCACTATTTGTGTGGCTCTAGTGTCAGCAAGCCACCTGACTGCCAGCCTCACAATGGTGGATACCAACGGCGAGTGCACAGAGAAAGTGTAGCATTTATACACAACAGAGGAGTACCTGGCCATGAGGAAGAACAAGCCAGGTTCGCAAGATAAACACCATGTTTTCTCCCATACCTGGAATTTAGATTTATGAAGCTACTTCGTGAAAATATGAAGGGGAGAGAAGAAGAGGGAGGAGGAAGGAGAGGGAAAAGAATCATTCGTGAATACCAGCAGAGCACATATCCGAGTGTGCCAACAGCACCAACAGAAACCCGTTATTTTGTATTATTAGCATAAGCTAATAAAAAGCTTGATTTTACATATACATCTATATATAATTTATAACACTGAATATTGTGTAATACATACATTCACACACACACACACACACACACACACGCATGCACGCATGTGCGCGCATGTTGTAATATATGATTCAATGTCTTGCATTCTTACTATGTATCTGTCCTGCCACGATGCTGGTCATGAAGAACTCAGGTTGGCAGGCTTGCTAGCAGACACCTTCACTTACTGAGGCGTCTCCCCATCCCCACTGTCATTGTTTGCTGTGTACAGAATGGCTACTATGCCTGGATGCATACGCCTCTCTGGCAGAAGCCTCAGACATTGTTCACTTGGCTGCATGGAGAAGCCACATGCAGAAATTGACCTGTGAACTCCCAGGCATTGGGACAGCACACACAAGACCAGCACAAGCTCAAACCAGACAAAGGAGTGGGGAGGGTTTCAAACTGCCCCCTCCACACACACACACACACACACACACACACACACACACACACACACACACACAGCTGAGGAGAAATTGGTCACAGAGTGCTTCTGTGAAAGGAAGAAGTCAGTTTTCCTTAAAGGCATGGGCCCTGCTATGTCCAGCACAATCCAAGATAAGGTCGCACATCCAAGAGTATTTGGACAGGTTTTGTTTTTAAAAATGAGGACACAAAGTTGGGTGGGAAAGGAGGATCTTGGAGGAGTCCGTGGAAAATGAATATGATCAAAATACATTGTATGAAATTCTCCAAAAAAAAAAAAACTAATTAAAAAGAAACAGATTTGTCACAGTAAATTACCAAACGCAGGTATAATTAATCAAAGGCGTGGCACCAGCTGCCTCGAACCAGTTTCTCTGCCTTTTGACGAGATGGGAAATGACTGTAGAAGAGATTTAATTGTGACAACTAATTAATCTGGGGTTGTTTTCTAGCTTTGTCCTTAACTAAAACAAGCGTGCAATGTGCCTCTGCCCAAGTAGCAACTGTCATACAGACAAGAGGGTAATTTCTGCAGTTTGGGGACGTTGTGCAAACAAGTCGCAGTGACTGCTAAACCTCTGCTGATGTTCAAACACACTTCATCAGACTTATCAAAACAGCAAATCAAGCCACCACTTAAAGGAAATCAGATCAAACAGCGGCACTCATTGGAATATTCATTCACTTTGAAGAACACTTGAGAAGATGGTTTTTAATCAGTTCTAGGACACTCTAACCTCTGGGGTGCTGTGTGAGTGCTGTTGTCGTTCTGCATGCATGAGACCACTGTGTCCGCTCATAAGATGCAACATCCATTTATTTACTGCAAAGGTTTGCCCAATGGTCAAAATCAAGGTGCGCTCCTCCACCAAGTGCAGACAGCAGACCTGGTCTTCCTCGTCATTTTAATCAAGAACAAGCATTGGTCTCCATTTAGAAGCCTGATTAGTGTGTCACCTGAGAGCCTCAGAGGAGCTGGGGAAACTCAATGTGCCCAGAATCCCAAAGAGTGAAGCCCAGGGGCTGGGGAGCAAGCTTAGTACTGCTTGTTGGGCAAGCATGAAGCTCTGAGGTCATATCCACAACACCCACATAGAAAGCGAGGCATGATAGGACTATTCCTGTGATCCCAGCACTGGGGAGGCAGGGACAGGAGGTTCCTAGAACTTGCTGGCCAGCCAGCCTAGCCAACTCAGCAGGCTCGGGCTCGGGCTCGGGCTCGGGCTCGGGCTCGGGCTCGGGCTCGGGCTCGGGCTCAGGCTCAGTGAGAGTCCCTACTTCTAAATTTAAGGTGGAGGGATAAGAAAACACTTGATGTTGACCCCAATGTTAACCAAAGGCCTACACACACACACACACACAAACTCATACACAACCTCTCATATACACACACACACACACCACACACTCACACATATACCACACACACACACACACACACACAAACTCATACACACAAACTCTCACACACTCTCTTACATGCACATCATACTCACACACACACACACACACAAACAACAGTGAGAATTTGTGACAAGGAACCAGACTTGGCCAACATTTTATGAGCAAATAAATATTAAGCAACATTGTAGAAAATAATCATGGTGATCATAACAAAAGTAAATATATGTATTGCACACTTAAATTAATTTAGAGCAAAATGAAGCTTTGTTCTAGATCCCGCATGATACAACGTGTCGGCTTCTTCTTACTCAACTCCTGAATTGAAAGATAACTATTAAAAAAAAAATTACTCCAAGGATTAGTAAATCCAGGCTATGGTCAAAAGCTAAGCTCTGCACACTCTCCGATTTTAAATAAAGCTTTATTGAAACAGCTGTGCGCAATCACTCATCAGTAGCTGCTTTTCTGGGAGAATGCCACTGTGGAGTGATGGAAATACAACTCTCTGGCTGAAAGATCCTGACTACCCATCTCCTGGTTTGATAGAGAAGTTTGCCAACATCTAGACTAGAGATCAGGGACCCAGAAAAGAAGGCAGAAATGTCTAATTACAAACCAGCTTTATTTCTGTAAAAGAAATAGAAATAGATACTTGACAATATTAGGGCATCAGCTTGCATAATTACAGACATCTGAATGCTTAAAGCCTGTGAGTAGATCCACCCAGAAAGAGACTCTGGATTCTCAAAAGACATTTCTCTTCCCGCTTTACTCTTTCTTACACTGCATTCCCGGAGCCCCGCCCCTGTGATCTGTCTGCAGCCCCTCCAAGGCCTGTGTAGTTTGGACCTAGGTTCCATCATGCCCTGGGGCTGTGGTAGGAGGCTTTATCTGGATCTCCACACCCTCCCTAATTTCTCCAAGCTGCCATCTTTCCTGCCACTCAAGGGGTCTCAGCTCAGCAGGCTCCAACTCTAGTTGCATTCTGTGCCTGGGGTTTTGGCCATCAGCCTAGAAATAACAGTGCTATTGTCCCTGGCCTGTCCTTGGCTTCTCTCGGTATCTTAGCACAGATGTCTCAGAGGGCTGCTACGGCACCTTGAGGGTCACGCTCAAAAAAACGGATGCATCCGAAGCACTCTTTAAGTTAAAATTTAAAAAGAATGAACGCATGAACATTCAAAAACTTGCAGATGAGGCCTCCGGTGCCCACCCTGAAGGAGCAAGGCAGCCATCGGCACCAACAGATAGGTGATGGAGTTAATTGGTGAGATGCCGGGTTGTCGGGTCCTCTTGCAGACTGCTCACAGACTGGAGGCATTAACGATGTAGATTCTGTGTGCCTAATGGGAACAGGGGCACGCATGCTCGCAGATGCACTGCTCCCATTGGCTATACTGGTGAAAGTCATCTCCTTGGGCTTTGTGTTTTGCTTGGTTTGGTTGAGACAAAGCTTCACTCTGTAGCCCATTCTTGCCTTGAACTCACAGATATCCTCCTGACTCAGACTCCCACATGTGAGGGTTACAGGCAAGTCTATTACAACACCCACTATCAAAACCTATTATTGCAAGCTTAAATTTCTCTAGCATTCATGGCGTTTGCAGCCTGCAACAGCCCATCTACAAGCCCTGCCTCTATTGATTTGTGATTTTCACATCGTTTCCTTTATCTTTAGCCTTTTTGCCCAGCCAGACAATTGTATACAGCAGTAAAACTAAAATCTGAGTTTGCTACGATGAGGCCTGATAGTAAGTATTCCTTTGTGTTGTGAGACTTTTTCTCTGGAGACAGGATACACCCTTCTCTACTCAATCTAGAATGGGGAACCACAACAGATCAGATTAACGATTCAACCAAAGCCCAATTTAGTGAACCAGTGAATGTCTTCGGTTTTCTTATGGCGCTGTGGCTGAGGGATTACTTATAGCAGTGTGGCTGTTTGAATGAGAAAGGCCCCCCACAGACTCATATGTTTGAATATTTGGTCTCTAACTGGAAGAATTAGGAGGTGTAGTCTTGCTGAAGGAAGTGTGTTGTGGGGGAGGGAGCTCTGCTCATACCATTCCCAGGGTACCCTCTCTCTCTCTCTGCCTCCTGCTTGCAGATTAAAGTGTGAGTTCTCCGCAGCTCTGATTCAGACGCGGGTACTTTTATCCTCTGAAACCATAAGCTCAATTAAACATTTTCTTCTTTAAAGCTGCCTTGATCATAGGGTTTAATCACAGCAGGAGAAAAGTAGCTAAGGCAGGCAGGGGTGGCTGAAGATCGGGTGCATCACTGCAAGCCCCACCCACACAGGTGATAGCTTACAAAGGCTAGGACCCTGGGTTCTAATCCAGGGTTCTCTGAGGGACTTGCAAGCATCTGTGTGAGTCTGGGAGCCTCCTCTCCACAGACCGGAGGGTCAGTCTCCTCCCACAGCAGACATCTTCAGGAGGGGCTCTGATGAGTCTCCTAGGCTTTGGCTTTCTCAGATAGGAAAGTCTGTTGACTTCCTCAATCTATGAGTCTCTGCCCACCTTCCCAGCAGGAACATTCCAATTTGGAGAAAATTCACATATAACACATATAACTCTTCCCTTTACCCCCCCCCCCAATAACTGATATAACTGATGAACAGCTAAGAATGCAACTCCGAGATGCATGTTTTTCAGAAAAACAGGAGATATCAGATACTCAACTCTGTGGGAATTGAGACCACAGGGTTCCAAATGCCCAGAATGAAAGCTTTGACCCATCTAGAAATAGCTACTATGTCGGGACTGGACCGCTTGTATTTCCTATAATCCATATTGCATATCTGCCCTGACTATGGGAACCTTACATGAACACTGCCTTCTTAGCTACTCTAAACCTCACTTTTATTGCAGGCTGGGTAACAAAAGGCAGAACCCAAGTGGGTCCCATGTGCACAGAAAATATGTTCGACCAAAATGTGTTCGACCAACCTTGTAACTCGGTGACCCTCATCCTTCCGAACACTGTGACCCTTTAATACCGTTCCTCATGTGGTGGCGACCTCTCAACCATAAAATTATTTTTGTTGCTACTTCATAACTGTAACTTTGCTACTGTTATGAATCATAATGTAATCCAATGCTCCAGAGAGACCCCTATGAAAGGGTCATTCAACCCCCAAAGGTGTTATGGCCCCCGGGTTGAGAACCACTGCACTATCTCCTTACCAGAGAAGTCACAGGTGAGTCTTCATTCTCCTCTGTCTGCCATTTTGTTTTGGTGGTGGGGATGGTAGCGGTGATTTTGGTGGTCATCTTTAAGATATTCAAATAACATGGTATGTATGGGAGACTGAGACGTCTCCTTCCCAGGAGAGCGCTCAGTCCTACCCAGAGTGACTGGTGACACACTGAAAACTACATCTCATCAGGTTAATGTCAGCACTTCCTGACATAGCTGTATGTCCAGTGTTGCAGGCCAATTGCTCTGCACAGGCTCCCCAGACTCCTAGAAACCCTGGCTAGCCAGGCCCCCAAGACCTATGCACTGCTGGCCACCTCCAAACTGCCAGGACAAAATTCCTGACAGGAGCAACCTAAGCAAAGAAGGCTCTCTTTGGGCTCACAATAGAAGAGTACAGCCCATCCTGACAGGGAAGGCTAGGCAGCAAAAGCATGAGGTGGCTTCCATGGGCAGGAAGCAGAGAGAGTCAGGAAGCAGGCTGGGCTCAGTTAGACTCTTTAGACACGCCCACAGAAACAAGCCCAGAGGCACGGCTCTGTCAAGATTCTAAATCTAAATCAAACTGACAATGAAGACGAGCCAACCCCAGGGACCATGCCAGGCTCCTCCTGTCTGGGTGTTTGAATGCCATGTCCCTGTTGTGAGACACCTTCCCAGGCACCCATGCATTATGCCCTTTGTAGTCACAGGGGCTCTCTGCAGCCCTTTCTATCACTGCTCTCTTTCCATAGATATGAAAACTGAGACCCAGGGAAACTTGCATGCTCCCTGTCATAGGATTGGCAACTGACAAGTATCATAGACGTTAAAATCCACAGATTCTCAGCTCTTGACCAGCATCCATTTTCATCTTCCAGGCCCTGGGGCAGAGACACGGGCAGGGCAGAAGGTAGACGCTCTGGGCAACACCCACAATGGAGGTGATGTTCTGAACACCAGAAGAATTGGAAGTTAAAGGAGGGTGCTTGTCTGTGTGTCAGCAGGGCAGGTCCACTGGAGACTTGAGAGCTGGGTGGCACTGTATGAGCTTCCTGCTTCAAAAGATTAATGTGGTAGAAAGGATAGGAGAGGCCAAACAGAAAGAGAGCATTTCAGGATTCTCTATTAAAATAGTCCAAGCATGACGAGATAAGGGCCCAAACCTGCTGAGAGTGAGCGAGAAGGTGAGCGAGCGAGAGAGGGAGATGGAGCTGGGGTTGAGATTCTTTGAGGGAATGCCCCCCTCCCTCAGTTTCTCGGTCCTGTCCTTTATGTTGTAGTTCTGTATTTTGCCTCCAACAGTGAGCCCAGGTTTTCCTTCCCTGTCTCAGAAGCAGTTCCTCTCTAAGACCCTCCCCTATCTCTGGGCTTGTGCTCCGAACTGGCTTCCAGGACAACCCTGTATTCTACTGCCTAAAAAAAATGCTCCCAACGGATCCCGAGCAGAAGTGAGCTGGCACGTCAGAGCAGGAAGCATTAAGGTTAATCACCTAATAATTTACTACAGTGAGTGCATCTGGAGACATTTTGATTCCCACTAATTGTACATCAAGCAAAGTAAACAACACTTTGTCCGTATTCCAGCTGTGTTAGCATGTCAAGGCGAGCCTCTCTCTTGATGTATAAAGTCCCTTCGCTCTCCCCGTGAGCATAAGGCCACTTGATGGGCCACTGGAAAAACCAACAGCTCTTCAGTCCCTGCGGATTGGTTTTGTAAAGATTCTTCTCTTAATAGCTCCATGAGCTGACTGCATCCCCGGGTGCCATTCAGAGAACTTGTGTGATGGATGCTGATGGGATTACTCGGACACTCCATGATCCTCAGAGCCTGTGGAGTAGCCGCAGACAGGATGCTGGAGCTGAGGTACAGTAGTCAGGGCTGCTTATAAGAGAAGCCAAATCCAGGCACAAAGCCCAGATCATCCAGCAGGCTAGCCAAGAAGAGCAAACAGTAATCATGCAAGACAGCCACCCTGCCTCTGACCTGGAACAATGTACTGCTTCATAAAAATACCCTGAGAACCAAATCCAAAGTCATTCCCCTAGGGCAACTTCCATTCCTGCCCAGTCGTCTCTACCACACTGCCTTCACTTCTCCCAGGCTCTGTGTGATCCTGACGGAGTCTGATTTTTCCATCTCCAGCTTCAAGTATGAATGCTGGGGCCAGGCTTGGTCACCAAAAGCAATTTGTCCCTGGACACAGGGCAAAGAAGTTAAAGACTGACACATTTCCCAAGCTAGACCAATCAGACTGATTATAATGCTCAACTCAAGTATTTTGTGTTAGCTTTCAGGGAAAGAGAGTTAGTTATTCAGTTTAAGTTACCATAAGAACTCAGTTTGAGCTCATAGAGAGTGGTTGCCATATTACCACAAGAGGGAAGCGTATCGTAAGCCATGCCAAACAGAAGAGCTGGCACCAAACCCTAACCTGGCTAAGGCTGTGTCCGTAGGGTAGGATAGTGTACGAGCTCTATTTGTCCTTGCAGAAGAGTAGCTGTGGTTGTACAAACTTGCAACCAAGCTTTCTTTTCTTTTTTTTTTTTTTTTTTTTTTTTTTTTTTTTTTTTTTTTTTTTTTTTTTTTTTTTTTGGTTTTTTCAAGATAGGGTTTCTCTGTGTAGCACTGGCTGTCCTGGAACTCACTTTGTAGACCAGGCTGGCTTCGAACTCAGAAATCCGCCTGCCTCTGCCTCCCGAGTGCTGGGATTAAAGGCGTGCACCACCATGCACCTGGTGACTTCCGTAGAGCTTCAGCATGGTTTGTGGTACCTATCTGAAGGTACTAAATAATTTCCATTGAGTATTTTTATTTGGTGTCCAACTACTACGATTATTAAAGACTCCAAAATTTAGCCCTATTCAGACACCACGTTTAAATTATATTTTATTTTTATGTATGTGTATGCGTGTGCAGGTACACTCAGGGACCAGCAGAGGGCATCAGATCTCCTGGAACTGGGATAAGAGACTGTTCTAAGCCAGCCTACTTGGGTGCTGGGTACTGAATTCTGGTCCTCAGTACATGCTTTGAACTGCCGATTCATCTCTGACCCCCTAAACCATTTTATTTAGCAGATTAGCTCCAGATCATGGAAAGGGGATCAATCTAATTCCTATTTTCTGCAAAGATTCAAAGCAGTGTAGTGTCTCTAACTCAGAGTGTCCATTAAAAGGAGCAACCAGAATATGTAGAGTTGTCTGTAGGAGCCACAGTCGTGGGGGTGAGGGCAGGAGACCGTGGACATCCAACTCAGTGTCTGTGCTCAGGACTGTCTCTCCATGTTCTATTCTTAGCTGTCACTAAGAATCTAATCTCCATGAGGACATGAACTCTGACAGTATAAAGTGCGGTGGATGGCCACTCCCACCCTCTGAAAGTTCATGTGTGTTGCTGGAGTCATGTAAAAACATGTAAGCCGTGTGACTTCTCACTAGAAAGTACTACACAGAGCCTTACTTTCCAGACGGGGCTGCGGAAGCTGGCTGGAACTGGGTAACTTAACAGAGCTCCATCCACCTGGGAAAGAACAGGAGCCTCTGAACATAACCTGGGGACAGTCACCTGCCGGAGCATTTTGCTGCCATTTGTTCTTGAGACAACTGTGTGACCTTGAGGAACATCTGGTCTCTCATCTGGTATATTAGCAGGATAGCAGAGCCCACTTCACGAATGACAGATGGATTCAACAAGATAATGAATACAAGCTCTTCACTAGAGCCTGGCCCAATAGAAAATCTGGCAAAGGCTTGCTAGGATTGAACTTTTAATCCCAGCACTGAGGAGACCGAGGCAGGATGACCATGACTTTGAGATAAGCCAGAACTACATAGTTTGGGATCCTGAAAGTGGGAAGGGGGAGGGAGAGAGAGGGAAGGGGGAGGAGGAAGAAGGGGAGGGGAGGATGGAAGAAAGAAGGGAGGGGAAGAGAGGGGGAGGGGGGAAAGAATGAATCTGTGCACAGAAATCTAACTCATCTGAGATAAGAAGAAAGAAAGAAAGAAAGAAAGAAAGAAAGAAAGAAAGAAAGAAAGAGAGAGAGAGAGAGAAAGAGAGAGAAAGAAAGAAAGAGAGAGAGAAAGAAAGAAAGAAAGAAGGAAGGAAGGAAGGAAGGAAGGAAGGAAGGAAGGAAGGAAGGAAGGAAGGAAGGAAAGAGAGAAATAAGAAAAGAAAATCACAAAACAACAGATCATTCTCTTTGGAAATTCATGTGGGACATAGGACAAATCTGAGAGATGGTCCAGTCAGCCTGGCTGTGGTGGGAAAAGATTAGGAAATCCATCAACACAGAATGACAAAGTGACTTAGAGCAGCAATGAAACATAGACTGCTGCAAGCAATGGAGAGCGTGTCCCGCCCGCCCGCCTCTCAGTGACGCAGCCAGATCTGCGGGACACACTTTTAAGCAGAAAACCCGTGACAGCAACATGTGTAAAAGAGTACACAGCATATATTTCTCTGTCTCCTTCCACAAGCTACAAGAAAACGTCCTTTTAAAATGTCTTGTGAGTGCTGGGGAGATGACTTAGTAGACAAAGTGCTTGCCTTGCAAACAGGAGGACCAGAAGCATTTGATCCCCAGAACACACATAAAAAAGCCAATGTGGTGGCATGTGCTTATAATCACCGAACTGAGGAGCTGAGGAAGCAGAGACTGGAGAACCCCTGGGACGCGATGGCCAGCCAGCCTAGACTAATTGGTGAACCCCATGTCCAAGTGAGAGAGGCCCCGTATCAGAAACACAAGCGGGGTGCAGGAAAGACGGCTCAGAGGTTAAGAGGAAGAACCCAAGTTTGCTTCCCAAATACCCACCACATCCAGCAGCTTACAACTGCCCGTTGTAACTGGACCGCAGCTCCAGGGAGCCAAAACCTCTGGCCTCTCCAGGCTCCTGGACTAATGTGTTCAGAGCTACACAGAGACACAATTAAAAATGATTTTTTAAAAATCTGGAAAGACAAACAAAGTAGATGGCAACTGGAGAAAACACTGCAGGCTGACCCCCATGCATGTGCATGGGAACAAGAAATTATACGCATGCGCACGCACTCATGTGCACTTGCATGTGCGCACACACACAACACCTATGGTATAGGCGCCAAGCTGAATGTAGAGTGTAAACATCAGCTTCACAAATCTGCTATGATTTAATTTTTTAACAATAAAACACTGGTCCTAAATTACTTATGAAATTAAAAATTAACAGCAAGGAAAGTCACTGGAAAGTCACTGAAAGTGACTAATGGTGACCCCAGACTCTTTCCAACTAAAAGAAACCTGTGTGCTGAGCACAGTGCTAAGTGTGATGGTTTGTATATGCTAGGCCCAGGGAGTGGCACTATTAGAAGGTTTGACCTTGTTGGAGTAGAAGTGTCACTGTGGGTGTGGGCCACATTCTAGGTGCCTGGAAGCCAGTATTCTGCTAGCAGTCTTCAGATGAAGATGTAGAACTCTCAGCTCCTCCTGTACCACACCTGCCTGAATGCTGCCCTGCTCCCACCTTGATGATAATGGACTGAACCTCTGAACCTGTAAACCAGCCCCAATTAAATGTTGTCCTTATAAGAGTTGCCTTGGTCATGGTGTCTGTTCACAGCAGTGAAACCCTAAGACACTAAGCTAGACAGCGAAAAAGAGAAAAAGTAACCCAGGCACCGTCCACAGCGTAAAACAAATAGGAAGAAACAGGCCACCGTCCACAGCGTAAAACAAATAGGAAGAAACAGGCCACCGTCCACAGCGTAAAACAAATAGGAAGAAACAGGCTGATAGACTGAATTCTTTTTTGCAGCCACCGTCCACAGCGTAAAACAAATAGGAAGAAACAGCTTGATAGACTGAATTCTTTTTTGCTGATTTAATTTTTCATTTTTAAAAAAAAATCTTAACAGCATTTGGCTGGTGGTATCCCACACACAGTGCAATTATCTTTCCTCAAAACACCATGGCTCCTTGCACGTTTTCCCACCAACCCCCCTCCACCACCACCCCACGTCCCCCTCCCCTGGGGAAAAATAGGCCTACCAGAATTGTTGTATCTTGCGAAGAAATTATCATCAACTTTCTTTTCTCTTCATGAAAAAAAGAAAGAGCCTTCACAATGAGACTGATGAGTGCTGTTGTTTTATGTGTAAGACCTTCACCCAGATGCAAGCTGCACTCCTCAGAAAACCCTTGAAGTGTGACCTTCATGGTAGACATATCCCCGAATGAGGCAGCGTGACATCTAACACATGGCCTGTCTGGGCTTATGCCACATACACAGCTAGCTGTACATGGCCCCTGATCACCCACCTACATGTGCCTGGCTGACTTCACCCCCACAAGTCGCTGCTTTGTTTGTTTCAAAGTATAGTTCACTTTTTTTTCTATTTTTTTAAATTATAAAATTTTTATGTGTCTGAGTGGTGTGTGCGTGTATGAACACATACGTGTGCCCATGAGCTTATCTGTTTGTGCATATGTAGAGGCCAGAGGTGAACCTCAGGTGTCTTGCTCTGCTACCATCCATATTTTTTGAGACTGAGTCTGGCACTGAGCCAGGAGTTCACCATCTTGGCTAAGCTAGATGGCTAGCTAGCTCCTGGCAGTCATGTGTCTCCATGTGTTACAGGTACCCACTGGCACAGCTGACATTTATGTGAGTTCTGGGACTCTGAATTGGGATCCACATACTTATTCAGAAAGTATTTCAGCCACTGAACCATCTCTCCAGAAAACAGACCACTTATCTCACTTAACATCATGGACATCCATCTCTTGTTGTCCACCCACTGCTCTGCTCTGATCTCCCTCATGTCTCCCTCAACCACTCTGCCCCAGAGATTTCTCTTTCTACTTTATGTTCTGGATTATAACTATATAAATATAATACATATCGAATTGTCTGGGCAAATGATGTGACATTGCCTCAGGGTCTGGCTTACTTGACTTACCTTACCTTCCTCTTCATCCCTGCTGCAACGAATTCCATGAGGTCTTACACCTTTAACAAGCCCTGCATCCAAAGCCCTGGAGGGCTCAGATCTGCTTGCATCCACATGGGGGCTTTGAACCCACATGGAGACCCTTAGGAGGAAAGTCTTCTATCTCCCAGGCAGCATCCTCACTGTGATAAAACCATCTGAGAGTGTTCCCAGAAACCTGTGATCTCTCTCCTGACCCTTCTCTTCTGTTTTCCCCAACTCAGTAAAGGACACCTGTATCCTAAAGGTGGAAGGTGGGAGGACACCTGTATCCTAAAGGTGGCAGGTAGGAGCCACTTACTTGGCTGATGGCTCTCTGTTATCTCCTCGGTTCTTCTTCCTCACGGGCCCTTTTGATTGAATCAACAACATTTCTCCCTAATCCACCTCTTCCTGGATCCTCACTGCCCACACTGGTATCAGCCACCATCAGCTGTCACCTGCTCTAGGGAAGGACTTCCTCCTCAATCTCTCCCTTCATCCTTGCCTCCTGTCTACTGAAGTAACACATACAGATGTTAATCCTTCCATGGCTTCCTGATATATCCATATTAAAACACTTCGTACTGTAATAGTAGAACCCATGTAACTCCAAAAGGAGTTCTCCCACCACCACCACCACCCTCACCCACCATCTGCTCTTTTCTTCTCCCCCTGGAGTATTTGCAAACTTGACCCCTTCACTCCCATAGCGTTCCTGACCTCAGTGCTAACCTTCCTTGGCTATCCCCTCTTAATCAGGCCCCTCCTACTAGAGGAAAAACCTTCAATGCCTTGGCAGCACACATCACAAACACAAAACCCCTCATTCACGAATTTAGAGAATGTGGAAAATTCTGGGTCCTGGTTATGACTGGTGACCTAATTGACCTCACCACCTGACACTTAGTTGAGATGCAGAAACATTGTAGAGTAAAAACATGTTTGTAGGGTATGGAGAAACATATTTCTGAATTTCTGTGCTGACATTTAGCATTCTGATAGGAAGAGAGGAATGCTCTGTAAAAGACATTGAATTAAACACCATCCTCTTTGACCTTGAAGAACCTGCTTTATGAGAGAGGAAAATATATGGAGTAAACAAAGCAAATACCATAAGCCAGGGTGAATGCAGGCTAGTTTAACTAGTAAATCATGTCCTTTACATATGTTGGGTTTACCAGATGGACTTCTTTAGAGGTAGGGCTAGGGTTGGATATGGTTAGGGTTAGGAATATGGTTAGGGTTAGGGTTAGGGTTAGGGTTAGGGTTAGGGTTAGGGTTAGGGTTAGGGCTAGGGCTAGGGTTAGGGTTAGGGTTAGGGTTAGGGTTAGGGTGAGGG
>LR752509.1:23237-80665 GCA_902729485.2 Mus minutoides | reverse complement strand
TAGAGCCATCATAGGTTAGAAGCATCTACATATGTTTACAGCTTAGGAATGCTTAGGTAATATTTTTCTTTGTCTTCTAACATGGTTCAGCAATACAGCAGGTCTTTTGTTTAGTTTTAGCCCATCTTCAGCATGCTGCCTTGCTAGAAACATCACATTTACTGAGGAGAACTGTCCTTTGGCTTTTTATCCAGACTATAGTTCATATAGGGATTAGTAGATATTGCCAGTTCGAACACCAGGTCAGAACATGTGTCTTCCCAGCCTTAAGTCTGTAATTTCCCCTCAGACATATGCCTGTTTCCTCTGATTTACCTGTACATCAAAAAAAATTCTCTCTTTTATCTAATATTTCAAATATACTCCTGTATATTATGAGGTGTTTGTGAGCATTGAGTCTGCCATATTTCCAGGATCTGAATCTTCTTATATTTTCTGTATCTCCATATTTTATTCCAAAGAACTTGCTTTATTTTTATACCTTTAAACTGATATTTACTCCTCAAATAGGTATAAGGCTCATTTTGAAAGGCATATGATCAATGATCACAGTAACACTAAATCAAATGTATCCAAAAGATTAGAAGGGATTATTTCCAAATGTATATAGGTAGAGAATTAAAGAGATTTTTCTTTCTAGTTTTCTATAGTTTCCATCTTTAAAAAAAATTACATGTACATTTTAGAGTATAAAAATAGCTCTTATGGAGAAGAAGAGGGCTGAGACTGTAATTCAGTGGCTGAGTGCTCACCAATTGTATAGTATGCACACGCCTCTGGATTTGATTGCCCAAATCACAAAGTAGTAGTAGTAATAATAATTATTATTATATTATTATAATAATTATTATAACAACAATAATAATAGAAAGTCATAAAATGGTATTATATAGAGAGATTATCCATGTGCTCATCTAGATAATTGTTGAGTCATCTTTTAGTTGTAAAGCCCAATTCCTTAGAATATTAACTGACAAAGCTATTTGTCCTGAGCCCTTGCCTCGGCATATCTTACTACCTTGTTCAGATCTTTCTGAAATCAGGAAGGTTCCTTCCTGGTGCATCAGTATTCACGCATATTAAAACATCGTAAGAGGATGGATAACCTCACGTTTTGTTTCCATAGTCCACACTAGGAGGACATCAGTCTCCTACACTGAGGACGCTCCAGCTCTGGAAATCATCAGCATCTAAGTCGTGAAAGTTTGACCAGGCAGTGATCACACTGAGTTCCCAGATTTCTGTGAGTCACCTTTCACTCCTCAGTTTAAACAGAGGCGAGTCCTAGATGTCCTCGCTCTGCCACACACAGGTAGCTGAGGAGTTAACTGGATTGCATACATGCACAACTGCACCTGGCCTCTTATATGGCTACTGCAGAAATATAAACTCAGGTCCTTGTGCTTGCATAAGTTGCACATGGATTTAATTACGGCATTGTCATACATGTTAATTAATTTTTAAAGGAAGATAAACGTATAGGTTATAAACCTACTGTGATCGTGGATAATATGCCTTTCAAAATGAGCCCTGTACCTATTTAGGGATAAATATCTGGTTTAAAGGTATAAAAATAAGGCAAGTTCTTTGGACAAAATATGGAAATACAGAAAATGTAAGAAGGTTCAGATCCTGGAAATATGGCAGACTCAATGCTCACAAACACCTCACCAAGTGTCAGCCCTAAACATGTGGAACACAAGAGGAGTTGAAGGGGAATGGAGATAGATAAAAATGATATAAATTTAAAAAAAAAATAGATAAATAAAATCTAATTCATGTAATGCCTTTATTAAAAATAAGATAAAGGAAGCAAGTAATCCTAGTAAGTGCTCGTTATCTAACTAATTTTATCAATGCTACCTTACCTCTAACAAGTTAAACCATCTAATGAGTTAAACTAGGACATAGACAACTGATAGAGACCTGTGAACCTGGAATCAACTCATGCCCGAGGAATTCTTACAATCACATTCCACTAGGTATCAGGAGGAGGTAGAATTACGATGCCAGCTGAAGTTGAAAGGCAGGCAGGGGTAGAACAGTGTGGGCGGGGCTGCCTGGGAAGCTGCATGAGGTTCAAATAACACAAAATAAGTAAAAGGCGTTAACATCATAGTTTATGAACTAAGTCTGTCATGGCATTCAGGGTTCAGCATGGGACCAGCCCCATTCATCACTGGATGGAACAAAAACAAGGACCCAGTGTGCCTTTGAGAGGCTTCAAACTCTACTTTACACTGACACCCTCCCGGATGCCAAAGACCAGAAATAAGCTTCTTGTGTAGTTTGAATCCCGGGGAGTGATGAGGGCGCACCCCACAAGTGCTCTCTGGGTCTTGAGTTGTGTCCTCTGTGCTATCAAGCTTCTCTCAGAAGGTGAGTATTCAGTAATCAACCCCTGACACTTAACTACAGCAATCTGCTCTCCAGAATCAGGAGACCTGGCTTCTAAATGCTGAACCAGCATGCAGGATGGGGAGTGAACAGGAGGCATAAAGTCTGCTTCAGGGGTAGAGAACAGTATGTTTCCCCCTCCCCAGCTCTGCAGTGCCCCTTTCCCAACTCTTAGCTAATCATTTTAGGGCAAAGCCAATAGATGTTTCTTTAGCATTCAATACTCGATCAGTTTAGCACAAACTGAAATAGTAAAAAAAAAAAAAAAGGCATCTATAATCATTCTTTTGATAACTCCCAGTTTAAGTTCAGAAACAGTGAGGGAAAGAAGCAGGAGGAGAGATGGAAAGAGATATCAAACCTTACAAATAATTGGACTTTGCCCAGATATATGTGCTCGGGTTTCTTAAAGAGGAAGTTTAAACATCAGCTAGCTACTGACTTATTTGTAAAAGCCCCTTTCCTTTGTCTGTAAAAATTGCATCTGCATTGTTCTGGCCTTTTCTCAATGGAGCAGGACAAACCATATATGTTTTGGTGGAAGAAGGGGCCACAAAACAATGTTACAAAATAGTTGTGTGGCTATAAAAGGTGGCAGACAGCTTGGCAACAGTGAAGCCATATAGCCTCTTTGTACAACATTGTCTTTGCCCCTGCCACCCATCTGTGTTCCTCTCTCACAGTGTTTCATCTGGCCATAGAAAGCCCAATGCCTCTCTGTGGCTCTCTAACCTTACCTTGTTCTCTCTGCTGCTGCTGTGGACTCTGGAACTAGATTGCTTAATGCTGGATTCTGTCTCTGCTACTTACCAGTGAGTGATCTGTGTGTTCCTGGATCTCTCACGGAGATATTTCATAAGAGCTGCTTTGACTGGTTTGGGAATTATGATTAAAAGTATTTCAATACTTCTTTGGAGACAGTTTGTTATTTCTCTTACTGGGTTCTAATATAACTGGCTTACATTGCATGCCTGACTGAAAGACGTCAAACATTTAAGAATGTGGTCCCTTCTCGTTTGAGCTTCGAGGATCATCGAAATATCCAACCTGGAAGAAGCCTAAAAACCCCAGCCAGGCTCACCCTGTTTGCTGTCTGTAAGCTGCTTACTCTAGTTCCAGCTCACTGCTACCCTTCCCCTTGGGTGGCACCCTCTGTGGCAGCCTTCTCTCAACCGGAGCTGTAACAGCATCCTGCCTGACTTCTATCCAGGGGTCATTATTTTCTGTCCCATCATAGTGAAATCATCACAAGTGTTTAGACAATAAAACTGTCAATTTTGTCATCTATAAAATGACTATAATGATGAGCATAATTGGGGTTTGCTAGATGGTTCAGTGATTAAAGACACTTTGCAGAGAACGCCTGATAGCTTGAGTTCTTTCCTAGATCCCACGGTGGAAGGAAAGAATCCACTCACAACAGTTGTCCTCTGACCTCTACACATACCACACATATAATGATGAGGAAGATGTTGAAAAAAAATTTTTAAATAATGAATATAATTAGTATCAGTGATCATCACTGCCTGTGGTAATGATATGAGAATTAACTGGATGAGTATTTGTAAAGCCCTAAAAAACCACACTAGTGTTTATTAAGCAAATTGAAAACAGCGAATATCAGATCTAACCATTAAGGGTCACCTGAACTTGTCATGCCTATCCATCTCTACAATTTACTCCACTACTGGTTACTCTGGGTTTCCTGGCCTTTTTCTTCCCCAGTTTTTATTCTGTCAAATTCTCCCTATTCTTTGTGCCTCTGTTTATACACCATAACATTATGATCACTGAGGCCTTTCTCTTGCTCGGATCATCAGCAACCTCCCACCCCTATCTTTTAAAGACATCTTGAGGCTCTCTGTGCCAGTGAGGATGAGTCTAACTCACAGGAACAGATGGAATGTGCTCCTTCATTTAACTCTCAAAGAATTCTTCTTGGTTGCATAGACACATAGAGCCAATGTAACTAGAAGGAAACCAGGGGTCTGCTGTATGGGGTGGGAGCTCTGCCTCACCTTCTTCAGCACATGTCCTTTACAGCCTCTGCTTTGGATTACCACAGGAATCCAGCTCCATCCTCACAGCTGATCATGATGGTAGTCAGAATCTCCGGGACATCGCCCAAGGTACTCTTTTTCAAAAGGCCTAATGCAAACTAGGCAGTGATGGCTCATGCCTTTATCTCTGAGTTCCAAGCCAGCCTGGTTTACAGAGCAAGTTCCAGGACAGCCAGGGCTACACAGAGAAACCCTGTCTCAAAGAAAGAAAGAAAGAAAGAAAGAAAGAAAGAAAGAAAGAAAGAAAGAAAGAAAGAAAGAAAGAAAGAAAGAAAGAGGAAGGCGAAGGGGAAGGGAAAGGGAAAGGGAAAGTGAAAGGGAAAGAAAAGAAGAGGAGAGATAAGCCAAGCCCAATGTTTTCCTCTTGTTTATTCAAGCCCTGGTCTGACCTCCACACAATAAAATTCAGAACAGGAGTTGCAAAAAGGAAGCCTAAAGTGCCAATCTATGTTTTGTATGATCATTGGGGATTATGACTGAAAATCTGCCAGTTCCTCGAACTCTTTCCCTTCCTAGGTTCTAACACACCTAGATTGCAGCATAGGAACCCAATGACTAGAAAAATACTTGAAGAGTGATCCTTGCCAAACCTTAATACATTTTAATGCAACTTTAGTGTCTTAATTTTCTATGACTGTAACAAAAGGCCTGAGGAAAATAAGTCAAAAGAGGAAAGGTTTCCATAGTGCAAGGTGTTGGAGTTTCAGTCTGTGCATGGCTGACTCCACTGCTTTGGATTGGAAAAGCAGAGTGACATTGTTGTGGGAAAGTCTGGCAGGGGAGGCTAATGATTTTTAAAATCAGTAACTAATATTCAAACTTTGAGAAATTTCATGCAAGTTTCTGGATCCTTCTGAAAAATTGAAACGGATTCTTATTGACCCTCCAGTATCAAGAGACAGTAAGCCACGGAGGAAGCCTGGCACTCCACACTTCTCATTCCTCCCGGGTATCTCCAGAGCACTTCAATGGGCTTACATCACCCAGCTGCTCATTCTGGATTTTTTAAGAGTTTGAAACTCTTGATTCTGTGACTGGGTAGAGCACACATTGACTTGCACACTCAGAGTCTAAACACAACCCAAGAACAAGTGTGAGAGGTCCATGCTTTGTCTTCCATCACTGCTGAATTGTTTCATTTCAAGATGGAGGAAACCGCCAATCCTACAAATCAAGAACTATGCTTTGATGGACCACTAACCAAGCAACCCGAGACACTTACGTCACACCCAGTCAATCACACTAGACTTGTGGCCCCACCCTCTCTATCCTCTCCTGACAGATCTTACTATAATCACAGAGTATTAGTGAACAAATAGGTAGAGGGATGAGAGATGTAAGTTGGATGGGAATTGTAATGCAATCCCATCTTTATGTTGTTTCCCATTTAGGTTACAATTTTTTAAAATTATAATGAATTTTCTGCTGTAGCTGGAAACACTTGCAGATTTAGCTTTCTGAAACAGATTCTAATTACATTAGAAATAAAGATGAGGATATAATTTGGAGATGGGAGGGGAAGACTTGAATTCAATAATAATAATTTTAAAAAGTTCTTCACAAGCTCAAAATGGAGGTTTAAGACAGGATCCCTGCTAAAGCACTGACAGGTTTTCTCTGCTTGAAAAATGTGCCTGACCAAATCTCAGTAAATTTCCACTCGGCCTTAGCTTCCTTTCTACTGCTGTGACAAAATGCCCAAGAAAGGGGAATTAAAGAAAGAAAGGTCTGTTTTGGCAAGTGTTCCCATTGATTTGGACCTGGGGCAAAGCAGAAATCACAGTATTAGGTATATGTGATATGGGAAGATGTCCACTTCATGGCAGCCAGGAGGCAAAGACACAGAGTAAGGAACCAGGGACAGGATATTCATACTATAAGGGCATGCCTTGGTGACATACTTCTTCAAATAGGTACCACCCTCCTGAAGAGTTCCCACTGTCTCCCAAGAATCCATTCAACTTTAACCCATCAATGGATAAATCCATTGATTACATCAGAACCTCGTAATCAAACCCCTTCCCAAAAGCCCTAGCCATGAAAACTGGAGACCACCTTCAACACACTAGAGTTGGGGTGGAGAGTGGGGATAGACATTTCAGACCCAAACCACATCAGCCAGGATGCTAGAAAAGACAACTGGAAAGTGCTCACTTAGAGGTTATAAAGCACTGGGGAGGTAAAGCCATTTATCTCTGTCGTTCATAGTTCTTAGCTCTGATGGACTGTAGTAACAAGAGACAGAGTAACAAGAAAAACAAATAGAATTACTATTCATATTCCATGTACTCTTGAAAGATTCCCAAAGAATGGGTACTTTTCAGAGAAGGTGATTTACAATTGTTTCCTTGAGAAGTGAGAGGACTTTGATTCTCAGCAGGCAGCACATTGTGAGGATGAGTTAACAAAGAGCAGTCAAAGGAGTCCTCAGCTGCCCCTTGAGGCTGATGAAGAGTTGTGTCCAGTGGTCAGGCTTTTCTGGTAGAAATAGGAGAGGGTATAAGGCTACTTTTGTATCTGTTGCTTCTCAATTGTCTTTACTCAAGATAATCCTTAAGCTGATATGGCATATTTGGAGTGACAGAATTTGGTCTTCTACAGTAGCAGTGACTAAGGCAGTTCTGCGTGAGGCTGTAGCTACCTGACAGGTATTACAGACACCAAAGCAAAGTCCAACATGAAAAGTACCATCCCCAGAGATGAATAAGGCACAGAATAACCTTGTGTGACATGGCACAACACTTCAGTAACCGTATGCCTACAGATTCTATGCAAATCCTGACACCGATGCATTCACCTGGAGAACATGGGTAAATAACATGAGACAGACCCTAGAGCTGTCATGAAGGTCGAATGCAGAAAGGGACTATACCTACTCAGCAGCTCTCAATAAAGCTTACACAGTAGTTACATTGCTGCTGCTTTAACAGAAATTGAAACTCTATTTGGGTCAAAGAAGACCAACTCTTTCACTTATATTGTAGTTTAAAGACCATATTTTCATCTACTCTCTTCTCTAACAAGCCCATAATCTTGACCTTTCCATCAATTGGCCCTACAATGTGACACTCTGTGATCTTTGTTTCAGCCAAGTGTCTGTTAGTTGAGTCAAGCTTCGGGCTTTTAATTTGAGGGTGGTAGATAAAAGACTGGTGATAAAGCCCCTGCGCTGTCTGTTATCCTTTGAAGACTTTTTTCTTTCTTTCTGAAGTTGTTTAAGCTCTTTGAATCCATTACTCCAAGGATGTGTGAGAAAGGATGTTCTAGTCTGACTTAATAATAAGAACCTTTGATGAGGCTAGCTCTCAAGTACTGCTGCTCAATGCCTGATCAGCTAAATGGATCTTGTGAGCACAAGTTTTTCAAAGCCCATCCTTGTGCCTCAGTTGGGTTCTATTGGTGTCAGTGTAAAACATACAGCCCCCAAACAGGGATTTAAATTGGCCCCTATTCCATATCCAATGTGTTAACAGTTGCATGATTTTTTTTTTATCATACTGGGTCAAAAAAAAAAAATCGGAACTCAAATACATCAGAGTATACATCACACAGGTCACAGCAAAGCAGACAAGTCTTTGTCATAGACCCCAGATGCTACGCAATCACCTTCTTCCTGGAACTCACTTTGTAGACCAGGCTGGCCTTGAACTCAGAAATCCGCCTGCCTCTGCCTCCCGAGTGCTAGGATTAAAGGCGTGCGCCACCACGCCCGGCCTACGTAATCACCTTCTTAACTATAGAGTCTTTTTGCGTATTGCAAAGAATTCACCCAGTAGTCACCAGGATGCTAGGTCATACAGAAAGATGAGCAATAAATGGTCGTTTAGGAAACTAAGACAGTCTAAGATAATTTGGCTCTAGACCTACAACATTCCAACTCTCTACAACCATTGACTTTTTCATCAGCTATTTGTAGCATGTTCAGTGTAAGCCCAGCTTCTTTCTGGGAACTTCAGTTAACAGTTGTCACTGAGTCACTGAGAAGAAAAAACCTTTAGGACACGACATAATTATGTGTCTGGAGCTGGGAACAATTTTGAATATTGAAAATGAAAAGTTGAACTCAAAGGAGGTTGGTAGAAAATCAAGCTCACTGTGTAATCAGAGCCAAGGCTGAGACTAACGCAAATCTCTTCATCTGGGGTCAGATCTCTGACTACACGCAGAAGAGAAGGTTTGGGATTCCCTATACTTAACTGTGTTCTGGCCAAGACTGTTCACAATAGCTGTTGTACAGCCCCCCCCCCCTAAACCCCAAGCCTGCTTCAGGTTGGAGCAGACCCTGTCTGCCACTGAGATGAGGCCACCTAAGGTGTAACTCTTCAGCTAGGCTGTGTCAATTGTTGCTGTGTTTCCCAGATCCTGCTACCTGCTGAAACAACCTGGAGACAATCACTCCAGGCTGGATCCAGGCGCCTGCTTGATCCGGTGGGTAGGGGGGTGGGGAGGTGGGGGGTGGGGTTTTGGGGGTGGNGTGGGGAGGTGGGAGGTGGGGAGGTGGGGAGGTGGGGAGGTGGGGGTGGGCCCAACCTCATATAACCTAAGAATCTAAGTAAATAAGATGGTGGCGCACGCCTTTAATCCAAGCACTCTGGAGGCAGAGGCAGAGGCAGACGGATTTCTGAGTTCGAGGGCAGCCTGGTCTACAAAGTGAGTTCCAGGACATCCAGACAGAGAAACCCTGTCTCGAAAAAAACAAAACAAAACAAAAAACAAAAACAACAACAACAACAAAAAAAGATGCTTTGAGCAGAGTGATTTGTATTGGCGTCTTTCTCTCCCCCCCTCCCCCCACCTAGTCTCTTTCATCCCCAGTTCGCCTTCCAGGGAACCCGGTTTATTGGTAAGCCACGGGAGGCTTACCCTAACAGATTGGTGCCATGAATGTGGGACCTGGAAACCGGGAAGTAACCTGAGGGGCCGCTGTCTTATATGGAGCTCCACGAGAAGGGAAGAACAAAAGGATTGTATCGGGCACAGGAGCAAAAGGTAATTGTGCCAGCACTGGTTTTAAACTTCAATTTTTGTTTGTTTGTTTTGTTTTTGTTTTTCAAGACAGGGTTTCTCTGTATAGCCCTGGCTGTCCTGGAACTCAGTGTGATAGGATACGGTCTAAGTTAGAACAGTGCTGACCCGGCGCTGATTCCACTTAGGGGTTGTCAGCGGATATGGGACTAGAAAATTCAAAACAGGCAATGGTCTGCAGCCTTCA
This sequence comes from Mus minutoides, assembly GCA_902729485.2. NCBI lineage: Eukaryota > Metazoa > Chordata > Mammalia > Rodentia > Muridae > Mus > Mus minutoides. The sequence continues at coordinate 70,996 of LR752509.1, read as the reverse complement.
AAAGCTACTTCAGGCGAGAGGAGTAGGGTTTGAAGAACAATTGTTAGAAATTTTTTCAGATAAGATAGATTCTTGCTGCCCACGATTCAAAGAAGAAGAAACTTTAGATAAGAGAACCTGGGAGAGAGTTGGAGAAACTTGGAAAAACACCCAGGCAGATAATTTCACCCTTTGCCTCTGGGCACTCGTAAAAGAATGCGATTGAAAGAGAGACCTCACAGGTGACAAATAGTACCCAGACAGAGCTTGAGGAATCTCAAGAAGAGCGCCCATCAGAGAGGACTTTCTCAGAAAGGGGCCCTCTCAACCCTAAATTAAACAGATATGGATTCTAATGATGAGCTAACATTAGACAAAGAAGAGCATTCAGAAAGAGGAGCTGCAAAATATTTTGAAGATGAGGAATGGCCTCCTCGCAAACCTCCCTCTCCAACAATGGCCTCTACTATAGGAGAGTCTACTCAAATGGAAATACATCTAAATAAATTAGAATTTGAAATTAAGTTACAGATACTGACGAATGAGCTTCGGGAGCTAAGGAAGGTGTCAGATACCGAGAAGAACAACTCTTCTGAGATTTATCAATCTCCCTTAGAAAGGGCTGTGAGTCAAGGTCGTGGAGAAGGCCAAGATANATGGCCTCTACTATAGGAGAGTCTACTCAAATGGAAATACATCTAAATAAATTAGAATTTGAAATTAAGTTACAGATACTGACGAATGAGCTTCGGGAGCTAAGGAAGGTGTCAGATACCGAGAAGAACAACTCTTCTGAGATTTATCAATCTCCCTTAGAAAGGGCTGTGAGTCAAGGTCGTGGAGAAGGCCAAGATATGTCTGAAGTGCTGGCTTTTCCTGCAGTTGAGATACTTGACCAGTAAAATAACAGAATTAGACAATACTAGATTTTGGATTTCAAGGTGATAAAGGAGTTATAAACAGCTGTTACACAATATGGCCCCACTGCTCCCTTTACACAAGCATTATTGGATACTATCATGGAATCTCATTTAACCCCACAGGACACTATGTAAGGCTACTCTGTCAGGAGGAGATTTCTTACTTTGGCTAGAAGTAATTCTGAATGGCGAGAAGTCAGTAAAAAAACCTGCCACTTTAAATGCTCAGACAGGTAATCCAGACTGGAATACTGACATGCTTTTAGGAGAAGGCTGATATGAAGGCAATGCCAATCAGATTGGTTTTCCTGTTGGAGTCTACGCTCAGGTTGCTTTAGCCACTCACCGCACTTGGAAACAGTTACCAGCTAAAGGGGATCTTGGTAAAAGTTTGACCAGCATTCGGCAGGGTCCTGGTCAGCTTTACCAGAACTTTGTGGATAGGCTATTGATAGCAGCTAATAGAATTCTTGGAGATTCTCAAACGGGAAATCCTCTCATTGCACAGTTGGCTTGTGAGAATGCTAATGCAGCCTGTCGCGCTGCTATTGGCCGCACAAAGGACAGACAGATTTAGAGGGTTATATTCGTCTTTGTGCAGAGATTGGGCTGTCTTATAATCAGGGTTTGGCCTTCGCCACCACTTTGCAAGGAACCACCATACAAGCAATACTTTCACAGATTCAAGGGAATAATGCATGCTTTAAGTGTAGAAGTTTGGGAGGCAGAGGCAGGTGGATTTCTGAGTTCGAGGCCAGCCTGGTCTACAAAGTGAGTTCCAGGACAGCCAGGGCTACAAAGAGAAACCCTGTCTTGAAAAAACAAAACAAAACAAAACAAACAAACAAACAAACAAAAAACAAAACAAAACAACCCCCCCCCCCAAATTGTCCTAAGAATAGGGGTGCCGGGAGTGGACAAACAGATCGTGCTCCAGGATTATGTCCTCTGTGCAAGAAGGGCAACCATTGGGCTAGAGAATGTAAGTCTAGGACAGACTTTCAGGGTCATCCGTTGCCAGTAAACAAGAGGAGGGGTCAGCCTCAGGCCTGGGGTTACCCACAGCAAGCAGCTTATGGAGCCATGAAGCTGCTGCCCAGCCAAAGAAATACGTTTTTGAACTTGCCGGGCAACCCCGGGAAATGCAGGATTGAACCTCTGTTCCACCACCCACACAGTATTAACCCCAGAAATGGGAGTTCAAACTCTGCCTACAGGAGTTTTTGGACCTCTACCTGCAGAAACTTGTGGATTTCTTTTAGGACGAAGTAGTTCTATTGTAAAAGGTTTGCAGATTTATCCAGGTGTTATAGATAATGATTCTGAGGGAGAAATTAAAATCATGGCTGCTTCCCCTCATGGTGTTATAATGGTACCTGCTAATCAAAGAATTGCTCAACTTGTCTTAGTTCCTTCACATCCACTACCGTCCAGATTTGTTAAGAATGAGAGAGGACAAGGTGGCTTTGGTTCCCCTGGTGTATATTGGGTTCAATCTATTACTAGTCAGAGACCTAACCTTAAATTGACAATTGGAGGAAAAAGCTTTGAAAGATTAATAGATACTGGAGCTGATGTTACAATTATTAGAGGACAAGATTGGCCTTTAACTTGGCTTTTGTCTGATACTCTTACTCACCTTAAAGGAATTGGTTATGCCAATAACCCAAAATGAAGCTCTAAATTGCTAACCTGGAGAGATGAGGAAGGCGATTCAGGACAGATTCAACCATATGTTATGTCAAATTTGCCTGTTACCCTATGGGGAAGAGATCTCTTGTCCTAGATGGGTGTCATAATGTGCAGTCCTAATGAGGCAGTGACTAAGCAGATGCTCAGACAAGGATTTTTTCCTGGTTACGGGCTAGGAAAGAAAAGACAAGGTATTAAGACTTTAAAAGGTCCTAAACCTCACTCTAACACAAGAGGTTTAAGGTATTTTCAGTAATGGCCACTATCTTGCCTGCATCCCATGCTGATAAAATTCAGTGGCTTAATGACATTCTGGTGTGGGTTGACCAGTGGTCTTTAGCTAAAGAGAAAATAGAGGTTGCCTCTTCACTAGTGCAGGAGCAACTAGAGGCAGGACATTTAGTAGAATCTCAGTCTCCTTGGAATACTCCAATCTTTGTTATCAAAAAAAAAAAAAATCTGGTAAATGGAGATTGTTACAAGATTTAAGAAAGGTTAATGAAACCATGGTGCCTATGGGTACTTTACAAACTGGGCTTCCATCTCCGGTAGCCATTCCTAAAGGATATTATAAAATTGTGGTAGATTTGAAAGATTGTTTCTTTACCATTCCATTGCATCCTGAAGATTGTGAAAGATTTGCTTTTAGAATTCCTTCCATAAATTTTAAAGAACCTATGAAGAGATATCAATAGACAGTTCTACCACAGGGCATGGCTAATAGTCCTAGCTTATGTCAAAAGTTTGTGGCACAAGCCATTCAGCCTGTGAGACAGCAATGGCCTATGATTTATATTTCTCATTACACAGATGACGTCTTGGTTGTAGGAAAAGACCCCCAGGATTTGCTTTTGTGTTATAGAGATTTACAAAAGGCCTTAGCTGATAAAGGACTACACATAGCTCCTGAGAAGGTACAAACTCAGGATCCTTATAATTACTTGAGTTTTAGAGTTACTGATCAAGCTGTTTTCCCCCAGAAAATAGTTATTCACAGGGACAACTTAAAAACTTTAAATGATTTTCAAAAATTGTTAGGTGATATTAATTGGCTTCACCCCTATTTAAAGCTTACTACAGGGGAATTGAAACCTTAATTTGATATTCTTAAAGGGAGTTCTGATTCTACCTCCCCTAGATCTTTAATCTCAGAAGGATTACTGGCCTTACAACAAGTGGAAAGAGCTATTGAAGAACAGTTTGTCACTTATATAGATTACTCTTTGCCTTTACATCTGTTAATTTTTAATACGATTTATATGCCTACAGGATTATTGTGGCAAAAAGCTCCTCTTATGTTGATTCATTTGCGGATGTCTCCTAAACGTAATATCCTGCCATATTATGAAGCAGTAGCTCAGATGATCATACTGGGAAGGAAGCAGGCACTAACTTATTTTGGCAAAGAGCCAGATATCAGCCTTACAGTGTAGATCAAGATACTTGGCTGAAGCAGCACAGCACAGATTGGTTGCTTGCTCAAATAGGATTTATAGGGACTATAGATAATCACTATCCTCAAGATAGGTTGATAAAAATTTTAAATGTACATGAGGTGATATTTCCTAACATGACTTCTTTACAGCCTTTGCATAATGCTCTTTTGATTTTTTTACTGATGGCTCCTCTAAAGGACAAGCTGGATATCTTATGAATGATCAACAGGTAGTCATAGAGACTCCTGGCCTCTCAGCTCAGTTAGCAGAGCTGGCAGCAGTATTAAATGTTTTTCAGTCTGTAAATGATGCTTTTAATATTTTTACTCATAGTTTATATGCTGCACAATCAATTCCCTTATTGGAGACTTGTGGTATGTTTAACTTTAATACCCCAGCAGGATCACTGTTTTCACAATTGCAAAGCCTCATTCTTGCTCAAAAACATCCGTTTTATATCGGTCATATAAGGGCTCAGCTCATTCTGGTCTTCCTGAACCTTTAGCTGCAGGCAATGATTGCATCGACAAAGCTCTAATAGGAGAGGCCTTAATTTCAGATCCATTGGCTAGACGTGATCATGATAAATTTCATCTCTCTAGCCTTACCTTAAGGCTCTGACATAAGATTACTAAAGAAGGCAAGAATGATTGTAAAACAATGTCCTAAATGTATTACATTATCTCCAGTTCCACATTTAGGAGTTAATCCACAAGGCCTTATGCCCAATCATATCTGGCAAATGGATATAACTCATTACACAGAATTTGGAAAATTAAAATATATACATGTTTGTATAGACACTTATTCAAGATTTCTTTTTGCTTCTCTATATATGGGAGAAGCCTCTAGAAATGTAATTGATCATTGTTTACAAGCCTTTAATGCTATGGGATTGCCTAAACTCATTAAGACGGACAATGGGTCATCTTATACTGGCAACAATTTTATTTCTTTTTGTAAGGAATTTGGTATCAAACATAAAACTGGAATTCCTTATAACCCCATGGGACAAGGAATTGTTGAAGGTGCTCATCGCACTCTGAAAAATTGGCTTTTAAAAACAAAATAGGGGCAGTTATACCCCCCAAGGTCACCAAAAGCACATCTTGCTTTTGTCTTGTTCGTTGTAAATTCTTTGCAAACTGATGTTAAGGGTCAGTCTGCAGCAGATTGCCACTGGCATTCAGTTACTTCCAGTTCTTATGCCATGGTGAAGTGGCAAGACCTGTTAACTAATAAATGGAACGGTCCAGACCCTGTACTTAACTGGGGAAGAGGTTCTGTCTGTGTATTCTCACAAAAAGAAGATGGAGCGCAATGGCTGCCTGAAAGAGTGGTCTGTCAAGTGGACACAGATCCTGAATTTTCTGGAAAGTATGATTCCAACCCAGATGATGGCTAAAAATCCTTTTTTAGCCATAAGAGTTACCTTGAAGCACAACCCCCATTCCAGAGAATTCACAGTCTCTCTGTTAATTTTCAAAGCCATCTCCCCCACTCCTAAGCTTGGTCATTGCTAATTTGCAACTGAATAGAGTACTTGGTCCTCCCAAAAGAAGCTTTTATCCTGTTGTTTATCAACTACCTCGGCTTTGTTTCTTGAGCAGGTAAGTCAGCACCTTACAGCCTGTTTTCAACAAGCATGCAGCTCACCTCCAATAAGTGCAGCTATCAAAATTCCATCATTATGAAGAAGCATATTGAATATATATTTGTGGCCTTGGTCTGATTTGGGAACAAGGTGTGCTTTGAGGGCTGGTCAGCCAATGACGGGCAACCAGATTTCGAAATTATATCATTCTAAGACAGAGGTATATGCCAAGAGGCCATGGTTTGTTAATAATACACCACAGAGCCATGTTTGTGCGAAATAAACACAAACAAGCTGCATGTATTCTCCTTGACAGAAATGAATAGTTTGGGAAAATCAGATTTCCTAAGACAGGCATAGCTGCCAGCCACCATAACTCCCAGACAGGACTATGGGGCATAAATAAATTTTATGTCCCAGTCCAGCTATATTTTATTATATACTTAGGAGGAATTGTACCCTCCCCCGCCTCAACAACCTGCTTCAGGCTGGAGCAGACCCTGTCACCACTGAGGCAAGGCCACCTAAGGTGGCTAGGCTGGCTCCTTTTGTTGTGTCAACTGTCGCTGTGCTTCCCAGATCCTGCTACCTGCTAAGACAACCTGGAGACAATCCACAGTGTGCCGCTGCTTTGGGCTGGATCCATACACCTACTTAATCCAGCGGGGGTTGGGCCCAACCTCATATAACCTAAGAATCTAAGTAAACATTTTGTTGGTGTTGTTGGTTTTTCAAGATAGGGTTTCTCTGTTAGTCCTGGCTGTCCTAGAACTCACTTTGTAGACCAGGCTGGCCTCGAACTCAGAAATCTGTCTGCCTCTGCCTCCCAAGTGCTGGGATTAAAGGCATGCGCCACCACCGCCCGGCCTAAGTAAACTTTAAGATGCTTTGAACAGAGTGATTTGTCTTGGCGTCTTTTCTCTCTCTCCCCTGTCTAGTCTCTTTCAGCCCCAGTTTGCCTTCCGGGGAACCCGGTTCATTGGTAAGCCACGGGCAGCTTACCCTAACAAGCTGTGCTGGTAGAAGACTTTATTTTAGGCCTAACAGACAATTTACAAATGGCTTTTGTGGAAATGCACTGGCCCCTCACTTGGGCCTACAATGTAATTAAATGAAGGACAAAGTCTGGCATCTCTGCCTCTATTTTGTATAGCCTTTACCATGACTCTGCTGTAGATATGGGTAGATATAAGACTCAAGGGGTTCTCCATTTCAAAACTTGTAATGCTTAAACCATCTCATCCCCATTTAAGGATGAATATATCTATATATATATATCTATATATATCTATATCTATATATCTATATATAGATATATATATATATATATCTCACATATATGTCACTGTTCTTTTTTCATCATTTTTATTAGATATTTTCTTCATTTACATTTCAAATGCTATCCTAAAAGTCCCCTATATTCACCCTGCCGCCCTGCTCCCCAACCCCCCTACTCCCACTTCCTAGCACTGACATTCCCCTGTACTGGGGCATATGATCTTTGCAAGACCAAGGTCCTCTCCTCCCATTGATGGCCGACTTGGCCATCCTCGCTGTTCTAAATCTCTAGTCACTTTGGATTCCAGGAAGAGCAGCATCATAGAGCAGACCACTTCCCCAAATGAGGGCAATAAACTATAATGGTGAGGCTGCATTCTAGAGCAGAAGCAAAGTGGAACAGATTTCTCCCTCACACACTATGACCATGGGAACAATTTCTTCACATCAACCTTGCAGACCCAGGACCGAAATAAACATCAGCTAAAGCACCCTTTAATCAAAACTACCTAACATGCATGCACCTCAGACCCCACCTCAATCCCTCCTCTACTTAAACCTACCCTACAGGGGGACTTGGAAACCCTTTGAGAGGTTCCTCTTCCAATGGAGGTCTTTTAGGGAAAGAGAGTAAGGAGAACAATTAGGCTGAAATTGGCATATGAAAAAGTTAGTTTGCAGAAATATTAGAAACCCTCCCACACAGAGGTCTGCTAGTAACAGAGAACACAGGGCACTGAGCGTAAACAAACCTGCATATTGGGATGAAAATGGCCAAAACATCAGGATATAAAAGTCTTTTTTTTTTCTTTCACAAATCTCATGTGAGTCTCAAGGACCTGGAACACTCCACTGGTACTCACTGGACCCTGATATGGACCTGTAGCAATACTGATTAAATCTCCTTTCTCTAGTCCTCTCAACTTACTTAATTGGACTGTGGAGATGAGAGGCTTAGTCTGTCGGGACTCCCAGAGTGAGGGCTTTTGTCCTAAAACTCAACTCGTTTAACAAAATCTACCCCTTCTCTATCAATTTCACATTGGCACTGACAGGCTTCAGAGAACCAAGCGTTCAGCTGCTCTCTGTTGTTTACCAAAATATAAATGGAAGGAAAGAAAGTTGCCTAGTTTTACTTCTAAAATAGCAGAAACGGGGAGTTTGTTTGGGGAGCAGACTGACTCCTGTTTTCCTTAAGAGAGACTCTAGAGCCCCTCTCACTGCACACAAGAAAAGGGGAATAGAGAGTGGGCACAAGAGTCCTCTAAAGTCAATGATTTTGAGAACTGGCAGATACCAGAAAAACTCCTCAAGGAAACTTACATTTATAAAATAAATCTTTCTTCCTAAGGGTAATCTTCTCAATCCCTGGAGAGTCTTATTAATGTGAAAAAGTGTCTTAAGTGTGCAAAACAAATCAGGCTATCTGTACTCTCCCTCGTTGCTTTCCCCAACTTGGCTCCCCTCCCCTCCAGGAAACCCAGAGCTCATTTTCCTTTGTTTACACTCAAACCCAAGTTTTGACCACTCCTTTTGTAAAGATCTGTTGTTTGCTGAAGAATGATACCCCAGACTCAGTTAGTATGCAAAAGCAAGGAGCGTTTTATTCTGAAGAAGTCCAGCATGCTGGGGTCTCTCATTCCAAGATGGAGAGAACTCCAAGTGAGCTCACAGGCCTGATTTGAAGCACATTAGGAGATTCCAGGACAGGTGATATTTATCTTGCTCTATCTCTAGGGACATAACAGAATCATTACTGGGTCCTGAGGGCTGGAAACTATTGCTGGGGAGGTCTGGAAACTGTTGCTAACCCACTGACCTTGTTTCAGGCCTGGTGGCTACGCAGCTTATGATGTGGCAGTTTCTGACTAACTGCCTGAAGCTTGGGTTTTTTCCTAGTAACTGACTTGCCTGGACTTGCCTGGACTTACCAGGTTTTTAGGCCTAGTCTCCTGGACTACCAATTTGAAGCCTGTGATGGAGTCAACCTGTCTCATTCCCCCCTTTCAATAATGGAGCATCTCAAATCCCTGAGATGTTTCTATGGGCTGGTATTGTTGTTTGAGAATCATTAATTGAACAGTGGAAATTTATTCTTTAACAAACTTAATTAAAGCATTGACCTCAAGTTGAGGCTAACATCAGTAGTATAAGAGGACAGGTCAGGGCATAGACAAAGGTTGTCAGCCAAGGAGACCAGTTGAAGGGGGAATCATACCACCCCCGAGACTATTATCTTCCTATTCTTCTGTCTTGTCTTCTGTCTTTCTGACTATGGCCATGGATTCTTTGACCACCCCTGACTGGTCAATATACACACAACATTCCTCACCTAAGGCTTCACAGGGTCTTCCCTGCTGGAGGGACAGCGAGTCTAGGCCTCTTCTGATCTGTAGGACTTCTTCTTCCAGGGAGGTTAGGGAATCCTGTAGGGCTGTGATGGGCTTTTCCATCTCCTGTATATCTGCATCTATTGCCATTTATAGGGCCTTGTAATTTTTATTTTGGAGTATTAGGGCTGAGATCTCTACACTAGCAGCTCCAGTCAGCCCTATGCTAAGGAGAGAACCTAGTACTACAGTAGAAATGGCCACCCAATTTTTACTCAATTGTTTGGAGGTACTAGCTGGTTGGTGACATCCTCCCCAGAGTAATAAGTCACTCAGGGTACAAGCTGTACTAGAACCAAAAAATCTTCAGTTGTATTTACAACTAGGCCATAAATACATGGAGTAAGCCCCCAGGTAGAAGCCCACCGAACATTCTGTGGGGACAGCATGTATCCTGCAATGGTAGGGGTTGCAGTGCCCTTGCAGAGGTGGAAATAGGCTGAAGGTACCTTATTTCCATTGTAGAATCCCCGTCCTTTATTGACTGCAGGGTCAGCTTGCTACTATCTGGTTGCTGCCATCTACACCGAGTGTCATCTGTAGTCTGTGAATAGTCTTCAGGGATAGCTATTCCTCCGGGGGGGGGGGGTGCTGAGCATTTAAGCATAACCAACAGTCCTGTGTTAAGTCCTGGCAGGATGAGTTAAGAGCCTGGGAAGTGACTTCTAATAATTGCAGGGGTCCTGACATGAGTGAGGACGTTGGTAATGCAGACGGTAGAACAGTTTTAGGGAGCAGTTGGTTACCTCACTGGGGCAAATGATGGAGTGATGGTGGGCAGAGACAGAGGTTGGTTCAGCCTCGATAATACCTTTTTGGGTCTAAGGGGACCATGGATCTCACAAGGCTACGTTAGAGCAATTGGACAATAAATAGGAGTCCTGGATCATAGCAGGAGATCTAAGTCTAAGTCTCCATGTCTTACCAGCAGTCCAATGTGCCTTCTTGCCAGCTGCCATTAACTTGACTAGGCTGTTACACACACACACCCATTCCCAAGAGTACCCAGAGACTAAGGAGGCTCAAAGGAGACTTAGGAGGCTGGGTATCCTTTCTTGTGCAGGACCCAGACAAGGATGTCTGTGTGTCTCCAAACCAGGTCACGGTGATGAGGCCATCTTTGATGGGGAGCTTCCAACTTACCCACCCTGTAGATTCTCTCCCCATGCCACACAGAAAAAATGACTCTGGATCTTCCCATTTGGTTTGCTGCCTCTGATCCCAAGAGTACCCAGGGCAGACATAAAAGGCCTGAGATCATGTGTTCCTTCAGGCCTCAGGTAAGTTCCAACTGTAGCCAGGAAAGGGTTATTGGTCCAAGGGGTCCCATTCCTCATTCACTAAGTCACAAAGGTCTACATGAAGATCAGGGAACCAGGTGCTTGGGGGAGCCGAGTGGGAGGTAGAGTTGGCAATCTTACCTCTTGCAGCATTAACTTATCTGCCAGTTTAGATTCAGGGGATAGTGAGGGTGGAGGGCTTCCAAGGATTTCAAATTTTTACGTTGGTCATATTCAGCTAAGATATCAGACTGGAGGTTAGGCAGCATGGAAGGGGGCCTCCAATATAGGATCTCAAAGGGCATGAGACCTAAAGTATAGAGAGTGTTCCTATCTCTATATAAGGCATAAGTTGGGAGAGATACCTAGTCACCACTAGTTTCAAGGGTTAATTTGGTCAAGTCCTCCTTCAGGGTCCGATTCATCCTCTCTACTTGCCCTGAACTCTGGAGTCTATATCACAATTTAATTTCCAATTGGCCCCAAGAGCCTGTGCTAGAAATTGAGTTACTTGAGAGATGAATGCTGGTCCACTGTCAGACCCAAGCAGGGTAGGCAAGCCATTTCTGGGTATGATGTCTTCAAGAACTTTCTTTGCAACTGTGTTGGTAGTCCCCTTTGCAGGGTAGGCTTCTACCCATCCTGAAAAGGTATCTATAAAAACTAGCAAATACTTATATCCATATGTTCCTGGTTTTATTTCTGTATAGTATATATCCCAATTAGCCCCTGGCTGTTGACCCCTGATTCTGGTTTCTGGAGTGGCTCCTTGATCGGGACCTGAAGGGTTCATAGTCTGGCAAGGGTGAGATTATCTGATCAACCAAGTACCCTAAGTCAACTATTTTGGAACTTGCCCCTCAAAGAAATTCCTTCAGTTTTCAGTGACCCAGGTGTGAAGCTTGATGAATCTGATGGCTTAGATGCTTACTCCTTAGGTAGATGGCACAGCCTTCAGAGCTCGGCAACCATCCATCTCTCTGCTGTAAATTCCTTGGCATTTGGCCTGATCTCATTTGTCTTCAGCGGAATATTCAGGGATGGTTGGGAGTGCAGCAGGCAGCAAGTTATCAGGATGTTGGCAGTGGAAGCTTGGGCAGCCTCCCTTTCTGCATGTGCCAGCCCTTAGCCTGCATGGGAGCATGCTTAGAAAAGACTACACTTTAGGAACTTGAGAGAGGCTCACTATATAAATGATCCATAAGAGGTCACATAGCTTCTTCCCTTTCCTTTTGCCTCTTAAAACCTACAGCTGGGTCACAGGCAAAGTCTGACACACCTCTAAGTTCCTCTGTCATTCTCCTTTAATTATCTTCTTTCCCATAACAGCCCATGTACAATTCCTTATGATGTCTGTGAACTACATCAACAGAATAACATGGCATGATAACTCTATTGGTACAGTAGTCACATACTTATCTTGGTGGTAACCAACAGCTCTTAAATTGTATTTAAGATCTGCTCAATGTTGTGTAAACAGACTTAGGTCATGAAGAATTGAGTCTAGCTATACTGGGAAATAGCCCTTTGCCATAAGAAATTGCTTGGCTCCAGCCTCACTCTTGTGCTGTGCCTTCAGAAGCAAAAGGCACTAGTATTGAAAACAACCCACCTGTGGTGGTTTGAATAGGTATGGGTCTTATAGAATCCTGTGTTTGAATACTTGGACCATAGAGAGTGGCACTATTAGGAGGTATGGCCTTTTAGGAGAAGGTGTAGCCTTGTTGGAAGAAGTGTTTCCCTGTGGGGGCAGGCTTTGAGGTCTCCTATGCACAAGCTATGCCTAGTGTGGTACACAGTCTTCTGCTGCCTGTGGATCAAGATATAGAACTCCCAACTCCTTTTCCAGCACTATGTCTGCCTGGACACAGAAAAGCTGGGAGTAGAAGAGATGTTCTTTCCCAGGGAAGAATATCAGTTTCAAATTCCAGTGCCAAATGGTCAGCCCTGAAAACATACACATAAGTAACATTATATGACTGAATCAGTTACATTTAATAATGTACAAACACATATATCCATGCAATAACAATTAGTGATAAAAAGAGACCATGAGTTTGAAGGGGAGTGAGAAGGGGCTTGTGGGAGGGTCTAGAGATACAAAAAAGAAGGAATAAATGTTATAATTAAAATATAAATACAATTGAGAAAAAAAGAGGCTGGAGAACTCTATTGACTACCCTCCAGACTCAGATCTCTCCTATAACAACACCAGTGGTCACACCCAAACAAGGATGCTGTCCAGACTGTAAGGATAGTCACTGGGAGTGGACGTCCCATTCAAAAATCTTCATTTGTGCTAAACACTCTGCGAGGCTGATTGGCTGAGTAAAATTTCTGTGATTTTTGAAGAGCTGAAATGTCACAGGATGGGAGCCAAATTATCTTGGTTTATCTTTAGTCCTCATAATAGCCATTTGTTCGACCTCATATCCTTATGGCCAGTAAAGTAAAAACCTTTTTGCAATAAGCAAATAGATCCCTAACTTGCAGCGACCTGAAAGCTAAAAATGTTATCAAATAGCATCTGCAGCCTACAATAGATTTCCTCACCATAATCTACTACCTTCTTCATGCTGTCATCAAAGTATTTTTAAGGGGTTTTTTTTTGTGAGTGTATGTATATATGCATGTGTTTGCACACAGGTCTGCAAGCATATGTGTTTGTGTACACATGGAAGTCAAAAGATAATCTTCTAGCACTATTCATCTTTTAACTAAGATGGAGACTCTCATTGTCCTACAACTCACCAGGATTGACCAGCAGTCCCAGAGACTTGCCTGTCTCCACCTTCCCAGGCCTGGGATTAGAGAAGACACTGTTATGTCCAGCCTTTTCACCTGGGTTGGGGGGGGGGCAAGCTCAGGTTTTCACTCTAAGAATATAAGCACTTCATCAACTGAGCTATCTCTCCAGGCCTCACTGATACAATTTTAAAGAACCTTAGTGCATGATTTTCTTTGTTCTGTTACTCTAAAATGAAATGAAACTGTCACTACCTTGGAAAAAGGTATTTGGGGAAACCCTGAAACTGTGTCCCCAGGACACAGTACCTTATATTGGCCCCAGAATAAGCTATCTCTTATCCTCTTTGAAAGAACTCTGTATTTTCTGCCTTGTATCAGTCCGTCTGTGTGTGCTCAGGGAAGAAGTATTAAGAAGTTTTTTCAACCATAGGAGGTTAGAATTGCTGGTGTTGTTTTCTCCAATAGAGGGACAGTGGGTATATCAACCACTCCAAAGCACACCTCATGTTCCTGAGTAGTTGACCAACTTCATTGGTTTCTGTTTGGTTGGTTTGTGTGTCTATGTGCTTTTAGATACTCTTATAAAAATACTCGATAAATAATAATCAAAATAACTTCACAAGTGTTCATTTGAGACACTGTCTTGAGCCGTCTACTAGCCCTTACTGAAAGCTATTCTGAGAGAGTAGTTGTTTGAATTCTGCCAGGCTTATAGAGAGCAGAGATGGGAAACTGTAGGACAGAGATTTAAAAACAGAAGGTTGCAGCAGCAGCATGTATAGGTGAGATTGAGCCCTTCTGTTTCCAGATGTAGGGGAGGAGGGAACTACTCCAGGTGGTAGGGAAGGCTTCTCTATGTGCCACCTAGGAACACAGCTCACATGTCTGAGCCTGATTCTCTATCAAAAGGAATGGAAAATCTAAGAGCAAAAGCACAGGAGAATAACTCTCCTGGATCAAACACTTGAGATACTCCATCGGGGTAAAACCCCCTACATTCACTAATGCTGCTACCTGTCATATTTTCATGTTCAATTTTCACTCCCCTGCTCCCGCAAAGGAAAAAAAATAAAAGGAAAGAGAGAAAGAAGGAAGGCATTCCACTTGTCAACTCAACTTCCTGAACCTTTCTTGCCAAACAACTCTGTACTGCATGCCGAAGCAAATTTCAGAACCCCCAGCTTTGGCTCCTAATCTCCCCAGTAGCAATTGAATTTATTTTTAGATTTAGCCTTTTGTAGTCTGAACATTATGCATGTCATTAGTTATACATGTATACTTAATCTAAGTGTCTTTCAAGTAATAAAAGTCTATCTAGATTACAAAGAAACTCTTTCAAGTCCCCCTGTCTTAAAGGATTAGCTATACCCTGGTAGCTATAGATGGGCCTGGACTCCATATATCCCTCACTTCACCTTCTTTTCTGCTGCTATGGAAGACAGCATCTGTAACATCCCACTCTTTGTTGCAGCTAGAGGTAGCTCATGATTCACGATTCCTGGGAAGGTTTTCCCCAAAACAGCAACAACAACAACAATAACAAACCTTTGTTTTATTTTATTTTATTTTATTTTATTTGCTATTATTGTAGCTGAGGGAAGGGAAATATGTGTACATACACACATATCACTGAAATAAACCTTATTATATTTACTATTACTGGAAGTGCATGTCACATAAGTACATCCAAACCTTTGTTTTATTTACTATTGTAGAGGAGGGGTGGCTTGTGCTACCTTCTTTAGGATCAGTTCTCTCCTTCTGCTCCTACATGGATTCCCACACTCCCTATTCCAGGCCTCCCTGTGGACAGCAGCTGCACACCCCCTGATAACACTGGTTCCTCCTTTGTGAACTGCCCTTACACTTAGTCCCAGTCCCTTTACCTGGCGTTCTGAAGAAAATCTGCACCCAAATAAAAGAATGTGGCACTCTATAAATCATTTTCTTTAGGATTATAGAACCTAGACTATCTGATAATCTTGAAGCATGTAATATGTAAGATGATGCTAAATTTCAGGTAGCTAAACAACACATTTGTCTAAAGAATTGCCTGGGTTAATCCCAGAAGGTTCGTGTCAGTAGCAATGTTCTGACCAAAGAGAAAAAGACATACATCTTGCACAAGGAGGACTCAACATATATGTAGCCTTCTTGTCTATTGTCCCACTATTCCGACCCCTCTTTTCTTTCTTCATAAAAACCTTGTATACTTGGATCTCAAAACTGGTACCCATCTTTCAGGATGTCAGCTCTTGAATAAATCCTACTCCTTTCCCCCCACCCCCAATTCTTGACCCTTGAGTATTGTCTTTCATGTGGTAAAGAGATGGAACTGGGTAGAGTAACACTACAATTTCATCCAGTTCTGACATTGCCAACCTGTGAGTAGCATCAGATCCCACAGGCTAAGGACTCAATCCCAGAAAATGTCTCCCATGTCAGATGCCAATCACAAGCTCCAGATGTGACCCTTGCTGGTCACATGACTGGCTCCCTTTCTTTAGCTCTGTGAGTCAAATACTAGAGGAGCTCAAAGTACTCAAAGAAAAATGCTACTTACATTTCCCTATTTATTACAAAAGGTATCACAAAGGATATGGAAGAATAGCTTAATGGAGTGCCATACAGTGTAAGACATACACACGAAGTGGGGCATAACTTTCATACCCTCTCCATACATGTTTCCCTCAAGGCACCTGTATATATTCAATGGCCCAGAAACATCTCTAAACCTTGTCTTTTGGAAAATCATAGGGAAGTTTTATTATGCAGGCATTATTGATTAAATCATTGGCCATTAGTAATCAAGTCACACTTTAGCTCTTTTCCCCAGAAGTCAGAGGTCAGGGGTAGGAGGTCACACTGAATGTTATTTCTTTCTATCTAAGCTCATATTTGGTTCCTCTACCAGTAAACCTCATCCTGAACCTGCCCAGGAGCTCTTCCTTCCAGTCATTGGTTGACATAAAAAAAAACAAAAAACAAACAAAAAAACTTGTTAGAAACAACAAGGGTTCAGAAGCTGTGTGCAAGGAAACTAGGAGAAAGATGATAGGTAGGTAGGTAGGTAGGTAGGTAGGTAGGTAGATAAGATTAGGTAGGTGGATGGATGGATAGTTAGATAGACATATAGACAGACTATAGATAAATAGATCAATAGAGAGTTAGATCTTACTATAAGTCAGTGTCACCCTACCTGTCTTTAGAATTCTTTTTAGATGAGAAAAATAAATGATTGGCTTAAATTACTGTAGGTTAAAGTGAAATGGTTTTCAAAACTAAAATGATCAGTTATCGTCTATAGAACAGTAGATATTGTCAAGAATATTCTTTCATCCTCTTTGACCTTATGCTGCTCCTATGCTTTTCAGTGTGGTTGAGCTATTTTACGGTCCTGTAAATGATATGTAACTACTAGTAATGCAAATCCACTCTTGTCCATAAACATGCAAATGAATTCTGTCTGGCAGAGGTGTGATGGAGCCCCCACAGCTCTGCTCTACTAAGCAAATTCATTTTCATACTCCTAATTACCTATATGTGTCTCTGCTCTCTGGATTGTTCTTTGAATTGATTATAATATCTCACCAGTTCCCTCTTCAATTAATAAGTTAAATAAAACTTTTGGCAAGAGCTCATTTCTATCTTTGAAAGTCATAGTTTACTCCTTTAAAAATGTTTCTTTTTAATTGGGGTTCTCTCTACCTGCAGCCTGACTAAAAATACAAAATATTAATTGATTCACACACTTAGTACGGCTGTATTTGATATACTATGGCTATATTCAAGTAAACTGACACAAAGGAAGGGGTGGGAAACTAGGGGTCAGGGAAATCAACCTTTTTCTTCAACAGTTAGTGCGCAACGAAACCCAGCTTTTAAAAGTCATGATGCAAAGAAAAAATGTTTTTCTTCTAAAATTCTCAATGTGAAAAACGTGGAAGAATGAAGACTCCTTTTGTCCCCTTAGACACTACAGAGAGCCAGGGAAGTGACAAGATAAGGACTTGCTGTTTGTCAACTGTCTCAGACTTGTCTACAGTGTGTGGAATCAACACAGCCTCCAGACTTTTACAGTCTCTTCATGGTCACCAGAAACCATGGAGAAGGAAAAAAAAAAACACATATCCTTTTATCCTACTTTTCTAGACACTTAGCTGGAAACATGAGATAGATTACCAGAGAAATGTGTGCAGACAGATTTAAACTGGAGTGTGCTCATCCTGGGTTTGACAGATGGGAGAAGTCATAGAAAAATGAGATTGGACAAGGGAATGTGAGCAGAGGGTAGCAGCTTCAGGAAGCATAGAAAGGCCTGTCTTTCCAGATTCTTCTTGGCATCTGTCTGTTTTTGGAGAGATGGGTTATTTTCGCTCCGTATGGAGAGAGCACCTCCCAGTAGTACTCATGAATCCTGGGGGGCAGGGGGGAGGTATATGGAGACCTTCTACATTCATTACTTCACTACTCCTCAAATTCCTCACTTTAATCACTCATTATACCAAGGCATCATATTGTGGGGTGTGTCCTACACTCCATTACTGCTACCTCTGCAAGCGTTGAAGTCACCACCACAACAAAGCCCCAACAGGTGGAACGTCTCATTGTAGAAGCCTCTGACTGAGCAGGTACTGATTGGTTCTTTTCCTGTTCATTGCTCCCCTTCAAGTAGCTGAGAGTGAGCAGGGCAGTTCCAAGAAGGGTCTTGGCTTTCTTTATAACCAAGTGTGGGATACTGGAGTGGAAGAAGAAATTGACTATAGCAAAGTCTTGACCCTACATGACTCCCACTCACCTTGTAAACACTAAAAATTTATTTGATTTCTGGGTGAGTTTGTGTACCCTAAAAGGACAGAAACACGCTTACTTTGTCTGTTCTGTTTCTCTGTTCACAGAAAGTAACTCATAAAGAGAAGGAAGGTTAATCAGGGTTCAGTCTTTTGAGTCTCTGCTATAGGAAAAAAAGAGTTCAAGTATCTCCCTTCCCTTTGTATTATCTGCCTGGCCCTCTGTGGCCACAGCATGTGTCATATTTCTTTTCTTGGTGGAAGTCCCTTAAGGGCTGGGGCATGCCTTTTGATGAGTCTCATAAAGCATCCAGCACACTGGGGGCATTTCATTTGAATTAAAGAGCATACTGGTAATTGGAATAAGAAATTAGCATTTTTTTCTTTCTCCCAGGGATTTCTTTGTAATTGTCCCTGGAGATGGCCCAAGTTATAACCTAATAAGCACTGGGACAATTTTTGTGAGGTTATTAAAGCATGTCATATCCCACATCACCCCCCATCTAATCTTCAGGAGGCTCTGTGGGAAATGGAATTCCACTGTCAGTATTTGAAGATGTCCTCTCATTTATTGGCATGTTAAAGGTTAGTATCAGCCCAGAAAGAACTTGCTAGAGAGTTGAGTAAACTACAGGTCCATGTTTGAAAGGACATAACATCATACTTGAGATAGAATATTTTAGCAAGAAGCCATCTAAACCTAGGCATACATATTTTATCTAAAAAGTAAAAATCAAAACAAAACAAGACAAACAAAATTAAAAAACAACAACAACAGCAAAACCTATCCTGGCAAAAAGGACTTTAAAAATAATAGTATTGCAATCATGATTCTTTATCTTGGTTGTCAGCTTGGTTGGGTCTGGCTTTAACTCATGTCTCTGTGTGGCTCTGTGAAGATATTTCTCACAATGGCTGACTGAGATTGAACAATTCCCCCAAGATGTATGGTGCCTTCTGTCTGTAGCTCAAATGTAAGAAAGCCTGAGGCAGAAACTCACTCTGCCTGCTTACCTTGGTCCCTTGCCGTTGCATGTGCCTACTCTGTTGCTACCACTCAAGATAACAGCAGCATCTTATCATATCTTTGACCTTCCAATATGAACGAAAGACTACTGATTCTCCAGGAATCCTCTAGACCTCCAGCACCGGATGAGGATGACTGAGGTCTTCAGCCCTGTGGACTGAGCACCTATCAGGTTCTTAGGCTCTCTAGTGACAACTATAGCTACTAGTGGACTACCCAGCCTGTATCCATAAGTCAATCTAATATATCTCCTCTTAATAAATACTCACTATATGGGTTCTGTTTCTCTAGAGAACCCTAACAGAGCCCTTAAGCCCAAAGCGGTGGGTTTTGAAATAACCCTTTGTCAGCTGAGTCAAAAGTACTGAAATTAGAATAAGTGTGTCTTCATTTTCATTATGGAGAAGCTAGAGAAAGTACCCCAGGAGCGGAAGGGGTCTGCAACCCTAGAAGAGGAACAACAATATGAACTAACCAGCACCCCCAGAGCTCATGTCTCTAGCTGCATATGTAGCAGAAGATGGCCTAGTTGGCTATCATTGGGAAGAGAGGCCCCTTGGTCTTGCAAACTTTATATGCCCCAGTACAGGGGAACGCCAGGGCCAAGAAGTGGGAGTGGATGGGTAGGGGAGCAGGGCGGGGGGAAGGTAGAGGGGACTTTTGGGATAGCATTTGAAATGTAAATTAAGAAAAATCTAATAAAAAAAGAAAGAAAAAGTATAAAAAAAAGAAAGAAAAAAGAAAAAACAAAACAAATAAGTTAAGGTTCTTTTAACTAGATGGTTGCAAAATGGTCCAGGACAGAGCCTTAGAGTTTGATGAGGGATGTTGCTGTAAAGAACAGAAGAGCTGAAGACAAGAAAACATAGATACAGAATGCTCCCTGCCCTCTATTCGCCTAGAAGCAGAACACAGATGTACAAAGACAGGAGCTATCCCAACCTGCTTTCTACCAAGGAGAAGAAAGGCAGCTGCAGACTCTTACAGGCCCAGAGCTGGCACAAGGGAATCTACACGAATATACTTTACTACCTGCTCTTCCTCTGACTTTCATTTGCTTCCCCACAAGCTAAAGTCACAGTCCTTTGGTCTTATTGCTTCCTTAGAAATTGTTGTTCTTTTTGAAGACACTATACTAGCTAAAACTGAAAGCCACTACTGTTCTGGGAACTGCTCATTCCCTGGGTGCTGCTTCCCATGTATAGATAAAAAACATATATAGTAAAACCTTTCCTTTTCCTTTCTCTTCTTAATCTGTCTTTTGTTACAGGACCTATTCCAATTAAGAACTTTTGGAGGTTAATGAGAACTATTTTTCTTCAGCTACATTACCATATTAATTTAGGTTACATAAGGAGCTTGAAAAGA
Organism: Mus minutoides; assembly: GCA_902729485.2. Lineage (NCBI taxonomy): Eukaryota > Metazoa > Chordata > Mammalia > Rodentia > Muridae > Mus > Mus minutoides. Next base: position 50,494 of record LR752509.1, on the reverse strand, counting down.
TGCTTGACATGTGCCACCCAATAAAGGGATGTCTTGATGACCTCACTTTTGAGGACTGGTGACCTGAAGATCAGGGAACTTATGAAAAGAAAGGGAACCCTCTGGGGGGGGGGAGATTTTAAGTTTTTTTAATTATGCTACATGTGTGGAACATTGTGCTTGTGTGTGTGGAGGGCCTGCAGAAGCCAAATGAGGAAGATGAATCGCCTGGAGCTGGAGTTATAAGCTGTTTTGAGCCACCTGATGTGAGTGCTGAGAATCAGGAGGTCCTATGGGATGCAGGGCATGCGTAAGTGTCTAACTGCTAAGCCACCTCTTCATCCCAGAAAGGAGATCTTTTAAAAGGAGCTTAGCATGACAAGCTTAGCATGACAAGTTGGCACACCAACTTGAGAAAAAGAAAAGTACTATGATCGTGATTCACTCTTCCATTATTGTGTTTTATAAAAAGATCAAGATATGTTTTATAGAAAACAGTATGGTGAGGTGTGGGGTGTGTGTGCCCATGCTGAGACATCCCTTCCTCCTGAAGTACCAGAGTTTATTTAGGGCATGGGGGTGGGGAAGAAGAGGAGAGAGGAGGAGAGAGGAGGAAAGGGGAAGGAGAGGAGAGGAGAGGAGAGGAGAGGAGAGGAGAGGAGAGGAGCTAGGAACAGGTGGACAGAGAGCAGGGAAGGGGAAGGGGAGAGAGGGAGTAAGGGATCAGAGAGAGAAGAGAGTCAGAGAGAGAGAGAGAAGGACAGAGAGAGCAAGGAGGGCCTTTTATAGCAAGCCAGGCCTACCTGGCTATTGCCAGGTAACTGTTGAGCAGAACCTAGAAGGAATGCCAACATCTATGAAGAGGAGAGAAAAAACCATTTTGTTGTTACTTTTGTTTTCTTTTTCAGAACTCCAAAGTTTCTTGTTAGGGCAGACTCCTGCAACAAGGGAGATTAAAAAGAAAAGCAAGCAAGTTTATTAACACACAGATGCACACTCAAGGCAGTAATTCAACGTGACAGCTTCGGCATGAAGTCTTATCACATGAGCCCGAGGACCCCAGTTCAGTCCCCTGTTCCTGAGGTGTCAGGAGAGCAGATTCTCTCAAAGTTGTTCTCTGACCTCTGCGAGTGCAACATGGCTCATTCACACACTGAGAGTAGATACAATTAAATTAAGAGAAAAGAATCTGGCTTATAAAGCATAAAAACAGATTTTAGAGAGAAGCAGTAAGATAGAATAAAAGCGGTCCCAAACCAAAGGCAGGGATCTTCACTGGAACCACTCCTTGGGTGCCGGAGCTGGGAAGGGTTACTAGGGACTTTACACTGCTTTAAGAGGAAGAGGGAGAATAGAAGAATTTTCATCTGTGAAAAAGCTCTGTCTTGTTAAGCAAAAAATAGATGGAAGGCAAAGATCGGCCTTGCATCTTAACGACTTTACCCTCAGCAATCATTCATAGCTGGGAGTGCCCATTCTGGCTTCCTGCAGTGTCTCCAGGGCCCCAACACTGCTGGTACATAGAAGTCACACCATAAATACTTGCTAAGTCAATGAAAAGCAGCAGGAGGGTCCATGTTTCTGAGCACTCAGGAGAAGGCTGCTTCCAAACACAGCGACGGCCTCTGGCTCACTTTTGGCTCCAGTGGCTGGTTACCATCTGGCCACTTCTCTCCATTCTCATTACCAAGCATGGCCCATAGCCCCTTTCACTATTAAACTGCTGAGCAGCATCTAACTCAAGGTTAGTGTGTGAAGTACCCAACCCTTTCCAGTATCAAAGAACCTGAGCATTGTTCTAGGGACAGTCTCCTCCAGTACTGAGCCTCTGGCTCTCCTGCTATGGAGATGCTGTCCCCAACAAGTCTGCTCCAACATCGGCTGTCCCGTTCATTGGGTGCTTGAGGCTGGTTCCTCACTCTCTTGTCTCTTGGAGTCCTTGCCATTTCCGGTTTTTATTTCAATGCTGACAGACTGGAGATGACAGAAGCAGAAGAGACCGTTTGTTTGCCATCCTCTCTCTCTTTCAAACCATCCCCAACCAAAAATGCCATTAACTTTTCTCTTAATCAAAACAACTGTCTCCCTCTTCCCATTTGCCCAACTCTTTGGCTATACCGAGAATAGAAAGTATAAAATTTCATTCAGAGCTTCAGAGGACCCCTTGATAGATCTCAGGGAAAACCCCAAACCTAAGAAACTTTTTTTTTCTGCCTTCAATAACTGCATGAGTAGAGAGTACTCTGGTCCATGCACTGTCCAGAACGCTTTTGAAAGTTATGCTTTCTTTGCCTTTTTCTCTGTACAAAGGATACATTTTTATACATGGTCCAGGGCAGGCCAATCTTGCTCACGGATTGAGAACATTGCCCACTACATGAACACAGTTCTTCATTGTTGACAAAGAAGAGTTGGTGAGTGGTGTAGGGGACGTGTGTTGAAGGGAGACAGCTGTTGAACAGCTGTTATGTGCACATTCATCTTTCACCCCCCCAGCACACACCCAACACACACACACACACACACACTGCACCTTATTATATAACAAAAATGTGGAGTTCATCCTAATGCCATCATCCTTGGGAGTTTTATTAATGGTTACCTAGATAGACCTATCACAGTAGCCTCAATTTGGAAATGCCTACAATCTGTTTTAACATCAGACAATAGGAAAATGCCGAGGATCTGAAGCTAGAGAAAGAAAGAAAAGAAAAGAAAAGAAAGAAAGAAAGAAAGAAAGAAAGAAAGAAAGAAAGAAAGAAAGAAAGAAAGAAAGAGGAAATCAGGGGCATTTGTTTGAAAGTCTGAAGATCAGTGTGGTCTGCACAAAGGAAGAGCACATTCTGAGAGATGAAACAAGACTAGACTGCAGAGAGAAGCTGAGGAGACTTTTTTTGAAAGATTACTCTTTTCTTCTCTCTCTCTCTCTTTTTTGTTTTTTGTTTTTTGTTTTTTCAAGACAGCATTTCTCTGTGTAGCCCTGACTGTCCTGGAACTCACTCTGTAGACCAGGCTGGCCTTGAACTCAGAAATTAGCCTGTCTCTGCTCCCAAGTGCTGGGATTAAAGGCGCGTGCCACCATGCCCAGCAAGACTCTTATTTCTAGAGGACATCTCTGGACTTGAACGTGATGTTTTAATTCTGTCCAGTGATCTCCATCAGTATCTGTAACCAGGATGGTCAAGGATGTAGCCCCACCATATCCATTCTAAGGAGGGACACCATTTCTGACCTTGAAGAGGCAGTCATTTCTGACCTTCTTGAGGTAGGGCATTGGGTACTTTGAGGGTGTCTACTATACTCACAACCATTTGAGCAGCAGGACAGAAACTTTTCCCTTTAAGACAAAGGCAGATGATGCAAAGGGCCTGTTCCCTGGGCCATCCCATCTTCTGCTGAGAACCAAGACTCTTCTGAACCCTTTGGTCTCGGGCAAAAGTGTGAGCAGTCTAGTTTCCCTCTTACCCTGAATGGAGGCAGACCCTGTACTCCCCTGAGTCTTTGTCAGGTTCATAGTCTTTCTCTGTGGGAACAGAGGAGCCAGTTGGATTGGAGCTAGATTGGAAGTTGAAAATATGTCAGATTTTTTTTTTCAAAGTACTATATGCCACCTAATATAAAGTCAAATAATATTGTGAAATACTTAAAACAAAACAGTATTTCCTAATACATCCCTGTCACATCCTCTCCATCCCTACCCTATTTCTGCTCAGAGGCACACTTTAAATTTGTATCATTGCTGAATTACCTTTCTTTTCTGGCCTGTACATTCACATTTCTGTATGATACCTATATTGCTATTTTTCAAACTATTCAATTTAGACATTATTAATTGACTTCTGCATCAGAGTCCATAAACCCATGCCAAATGATTCCATAGAGAAAGATTTTATATAAGATATCCAAAGATATTAGAATTGCAGAATGGTCAGAGACCAGTGGCTTAAGTTCCTGTGTCCCCAGGGCTCAGGAAAAGGGGAGAAGGAGGTACCTTCCAGATGGCCCAGCGTTAGGGATACACTGCAGCTACTGGAAGAATATGCAAATATTACTCAGTGTTTAATCAGTATTTCAACTTTATTTTTCTCATAATACTTTTTGTAAAAATAATGTAATACTTTTTACAAAAAATAATGGCAATGATCTGCTTGGTTTATTGTAGAACCTATGTCAAGTCTCCCAAACATTCAATAGTCAGTAGCATCCTCTACTCAATCCAACATAGACAAGCATCAATTTCATGTACTGCTTTTCCTGAGAACTCTTATTCCTGCTCCCTCTCCTTGCTTTGGCCAGGACCCATTGTTCTCTGGACCTGCAGCAAGGCAAACCCCAGCCTCTCTCCTCTTCTGCACACAGGCTTCTATGACTATTTCTTCACTTTACTCCCTTAATATGCAAACACACACCCTCTGCAGAAGACTAACTACAAACTTCTGATAATGCCTTTATTCTCCTCTCATGCTCCATTTAAATTCCAGATGGAAATTTAAGTTCTGTGCAGAATCTTGAAGGTTTTGTTCTCTACTTTGATATAATTTCCACCATTGTTTTTGAGAATGTCAATCCCATTTTGACTTCTTATCTTTATTTTGTGTGTGTGTGTGTTAGTGTGTGTGTGTGTGTGTGTGTGTGTGTGTGTGTGTGTGTGTATGTGTGACCTTTTCTCTCTGGAATCTCATAATTCTCTCTTTATTCCTGATGTTCAGAAAGGTCACAGTAATGTTCTTTGTTGGGAACTCTTTATATTCGTGATATTGGCCAATGGAGGAATCTTGTCATTAATAATGAAGATAGTCAACACTTTCTATAGAGATTCAGATAATCAACATTTTAGATTGTGGAACCTGTAATACCTGTCTAGATGATTCAAGTGTAGAGCTATATAGCAAAGTACCCACTGACAGTACAGAAAGAAATTAGCGTGATTGTGTTCCAGTAAAACCTTATTTCCAAAAAGGCCTGTGGATAGTTTACCAGCCCCTGACCTAGGCTCTACATTAGGTCTATCCAACATTTTACGATTGCAAAACAACATTAACATGTAAAAAGTAATACTTGAGTTTTTAAAAAGTGAAACATAATAAAACATAATGTTTTAAATGAGTTTCTACTTTTGTGATTTTTGTATCTAAGGAATTGTCACCTTTGGGATTAATTCTGGTTGTTGTTGTTGTTGTTGTTGTTGTTGTTGTTGTTTTTTAACCAGACCCTACTAAAGAAAGAGAAACGCCCACAGGAGCTGTTTTTTTGTGAGTTCTACTAACAGACTTATTTCTACATTTACATCGTGCTGGGGATATTTTTGTCTGTCTAGAAGTAGAGTAGGTATTTGGTTTTACATTATCAGAAAATAAGCAACTTACAAGTATTCTTGTGTTTCAGGAACTCTAGCTTCAAATCCCAAACTAACCAATGAAAAGGTTCAGTATCCATTCATATGCATGATTTTCTCCCCAAGCTAATATAAAGCCACAGAGAAATGGAATGTTCCTTCCAGCGGTTTCTTTTTTATAACTTTCTATGAATTTGGAATCTGTAATATGTCTTTTGAGGAGCCCTCTGAGACCTGAGTTTCTGATCTTTGGGTTGTTTGGGTCTATGGGACCCATGGTGCTCAGTTCAGGATGCTGCCTCCAGTTGTCCGGTTATTTCCTTAGTAATAGCTTCTCTTCTCTATTTTCTCTTTCTAGCTTTTTTTTTTAAATCAATGTTGGCTCTTAAATCATTTTCTCCCTTATTTTTGTTTTATTTAAAGTGGATTTCTTCCATTACTGAATAGTGGAAGAAGAAAAAGTAATTGAAAAAAAACTGTAAAATTGAATTTTGTAAGCATGTTTTAAAATTTCTTAGGCATCTTCTATCCACCAAGTCTCTTTCCCTCTCTTTCCTCTCTCCCCATCCCCCCTCACCCATCTTTTAAAATCAGTAGCCTGCTTTTATTCTGCAACTGAAATACTTGTTGTCTTTTTATGGATATCCTCACGGAGAACTACATTTTTGCACTTGGCCCTCCTCTTGCAGTATCTCTGTTTCATTTGAACACCTCCCGCCACACACACCCCTAACCTTCCCCATTTTTAAATTTTGTATTATTTTTCTATATTCTTCTACACTGGAGGCTCTGCAGACTTCTGTTAAACCCTATATGAGCATTTATATTTAGAAGATGAAGAAAAGTAATGGGAGAATCAAAGCTTGCAAAACCTAATGGCTGCAGAAGAAACCAGCTCTGATCAAAGCCTGTCAGACCAGCCTTCCCCCAGGGCTACTATAATTCTGAGTGAAAAACTTAAAATCATTGAATGAATGAATGAATTGAATGAATGAAGTGAGTGAGTGAGTGAGTGAATGGCTTCCTACTAAGTAAGTGCCTTAGATATCTGGAGACCAGAGAATAAATGACATTTGAAATTGCTGGCTCGGACCAGGAATGGGAGTGGGTGGTTTGGAGGGCGGGGAAGGGGATCGGGTTTTTTTGGAGGGAAAAGTGGGAAAGGGGATAACATTTGAAATGTAAATAAAGAAAATATCTAATTAAAAAAACAATTGATTATCTGAAAAATGATTTTTTTCATGATTAAAAAACTCATAATGGAAATTATATTGTAAAAGATGTTTAGACACATTTCAATAAAATAATATGTGATATATGAAAAAGAAAAAAGAAATTGCTGGTTCATTTCTCCTTTCTTCGCCTTCTAGATTGAAAACAAGTCCCATTCTTTACCAAGTAGGGAGTCAAAATTCTAATAGACACTCCAGCCCTATAGGCTCAGATTTCTCACAGTACTGGGCAAACATGAGAAGAACGTCAAGTGCTTTTGTTCCACAAAGAAGTGAACCAGAAAAGTAGGTCTCTGTGTTGTATAAATAAGTTCCATCTCATCCTTGGCTGCCCCTCAGAACTAGGTGTGAACACAGCAGACTTTAAGCTGCTCAGCTGGAGAGAGAGAGAGATAGAGAGAGAGAGAGAGAGACAGACAGACAGACAGACAGACAGAGACAGAGAGAGAGACAGACAGAGAGACAGAGACAGAAAAACAAAGAGAGAGACAGGGACACAGAGAGAGAGAGGAAGAAGGAGGAAGAGGAGGGGGAAGGGAGAGAGGGAGGGAGAGGGAGAAAGACAGAGACAGACAGAAAAGAGAGAAGAGTCAAGGGTTTAGTTACTGTTCACCACAAGTAAGAATAGAGTTTTTACATTTTCAGTTTGGGTTGAATTCAGACAAGTCAATATATAGCTAATTTTTAAACATTTGAAGTTCTGAATACCTGGGCGTGCATGGCCCAATAGCCTAAGGTTCAAAGGAGTCCTCAAATATTAGGGTTTGTGTGTGTGTGTGTGTGTGTGTGTGTGTGTGTGTGTGTGTGCATGCACATGTTCAGATTTCCTATAGAAGCAGCCGCCTGGCTAACCCTAGTCATTAGCATTGGAGGGGCAAACTCACCCAATGCCCCATACTCAGAATTCCCATATTCAGTCTATATGTTACTGCCAATAGCTCCAATATATGATGTCTCCCACTGTCTTAGTTAGGGTTTTACTGCTGTGAACAGACACCATGACCAAGGCAAGTCTTATAAAGAACAACATTTAATTGGGGCTGGCTTATAGGTTTAGAGGTCCAGTCCAATATCATCAAGGCAGGAACATGGCAGCATCCAGGCAGGTATGGTACAGGAGAGTTGAGAGTTCTACATCTTCATCTAAAGACTATAAGCACAATACTGGCTTCCAGGCAGCTAGGGTCTTAAGCCCATGCCCACAGTGACACACCTACTCCAACAGGGCCACATCTCATAATAGTGCCACTCCCTGAGCCAAACCTATACAAACCATCATACCCACTATGCTCTGAGCCTAGCTTCTTGTGATGTTTTGTTTCATTTGCCAATTTGCATGCTCTAGAACCACTCTGAAAGAGAATCCCAATAAAGAAGCATCTAGATTGCATTGTGTGTGTGTGTCTGTGTGTGTCTGTGTGTGTGTCTGTGTGTGTATGGGATTGTCTTTATTCTGATGTGGGGAAGCCCTGCCTACTTTGGGCAACATCACTCACTGGACTTGATTCCTGGACTATGAAAGAGTGAAAAGATGAGCTGAGTAGTGAGTAAGCAGGTGTTCATTTCTCTCTGCTCTTTACTGCTGATGTCATGTGACTAGAGGTCCTGCCACCATGACACCCTGCTACAGTTAGCTGATATTGGAAACCATGAACTGAAATAAACCTTTCCACCCCCTAAGTTGCTTTTTGTTGGGGTGTGTTCTCACAGTGACAAAAACAGACCCTGGAATGCCTCTCCAGGGTCAATTTCTAAGAGATGGCAGGGAACAGTTATTGCTTCTACAGTAGTAAAGTGCGTTCCAACCAACCTGGCCTGAGCAGATACATCAATCTCATGTCCTGAGCCTCAGGGGCCATCAGCTTGGTTTTTTACCATTGTTCTCTGTGGGTAGGGAAGTTCTAGCTTTTCCCTTGCTGCTGGCTCCTCGGCTTTCTGTACTTGGAACCACATTAACCATCTTCGTTGTCTTGCCTGTTTCCTTCCTCCTACAGCTTTGTGGCATTTTGTTTCTTGGCGTGTTCATGCGTTTCAGGAGAGAGAAGAGAAAGATACATCATTAATTGAGTTCGCTATTGTGACAGCTCCATGAGAGGGTTCTTACACACACAACGTCAACAGGCAAGACAATCAATGAGACGCCCATCATACAATGATCCATAACTGAGCACATCATTTTTCATGAGACACAATATCTACAGTTTTGGAGTAGAATCCAAAACCAGACTGCACAGGAGGGGATATAGCAAGAGACAAGTGCCAATAGGCAAATGCCTCAGTGAACAGCTGCCCTAGAAAGGCAGGTATGGATGAAGAGAGGTATAAAGAACTACTTTACAATGCCCAGAGTTGTCCTTTATTGCTGTTGGCTTAGAGTAAGCCAATGTTGAGGCAAACACGGAGGAACCCTTACTCCAGCTCCCAGACAGGTCGTGCAATCACAATGACTGGGGTGCCCTAATGTTCTGGGGTGCCCCAATGTTCTGCTTTCCTTTCCTGCCTCTCTGTGATTAATTCTAGGACCTCTCTGAGGTGACAGCTGCCCCATACTGTTCTACTAGGCAGAGTGTCCTGTTTCCACACTCCCTCTGAGGGAAGACAAAACAGCGTTTTGCACAGAGCACCAGAGGCCACCCTACCTTGAATGCAAGTTTCCTTCCCAGTTATATGGCTAGATAGGGAAACTGGCAGCCTCCTCCCTCCCTCCCGTATATCTCTCTCTTTGACTCTTTTCCCATATCAAGGATTTAAATGGAGTCAGACCTACCTTTTGTGTATTATAATGATACTGTGGTTCCCAGATACTCCTTTAAAGAGCTGTCTGGTTTCTAGGCTAAGATCTGAATCACAGTGCTGCACAGACGGGCAACAAATTCATCCAGAAGGGTCCCCCTCATTTGAACCACTGGAGAACACACCTAATGCTCAGACCATTCCTGGATCAGACCCATCTAGAGTTTGCCTATCTGAGCTACCTCTCTGCTTCTTTAGGTATTCAATTGTTGAGTTTTTCTACAACTTGAGCAGACCGGCTGCAGGCAATCAATTGTATTGGATCAAGAGCTGCCTGCTTCCATCTGCAGGAAGGCTGCATTTTAGCAGTCAAATAAACCAATGCCTTCTGTAGTTACTTTGCATTGTCCCCCCGGAGTAACAAGGCAGCATCACCTGCCTGGATGAAGGAGCTTTGCCCAGCAGGCAGCTGGGAGGGCATCTGCCCAAGGGCCCCAGGTGGGCTCTCTGAGTCGCTTTCTAAAAGAAATAGATGATTAGGCTGGAGTGCAGACAAACACTGTGGGTGCTCTAGCCTCTGTGGCCACAGCTCTGTGGCATGCTTTTCTGTGCTTGTCAACAAACCACTCCACCAGCCTTCTCTTTCCCCTCCAGGGACATCTCTCATTTCAGCTTCGTCCAGGAGTCCAAGAGAACCTTCCTCCACTCAGTGGCCCTGTGTCCACTTTCCCTGACAATAAGCAGATGACCAGCAGCTCTAGAAGCTTCCAAACATTGGGAGGGAAAGGATCCAATCCAGTCAGCTGTATCCCTGAATCCCTGTCAAGAGATAGATAGGATAGAGGCTTTTATTCAACATAAAGTCTACTTTTCTCCCCTTTCCTCCTGTCCTCTCTGCTATAGGCCATGCCTATCTGGTCCAAGGAAAATGTTTTATTATTAATCCTTCATGGCAGGGAGTGTTGTCTCTCTGCTGATCCCTGTGTCTGGAAAACATCAACCTCACTTCAAAAAGAACCCCAGTTCCCAAGGATCAAAGGGGCCATGCAGTGAAGGTGCAAAATGGGAAGAAAAAGGAGAAGAGAAGTGTTCAGGATGTGTTGCTCTTGGATTAGACCTGGGGTTCTGGCAACACCAGATTCCAAGTAAAAGATTCCTCAAAGTGTCAAAAGGTTTTTCAAGTCAGGAGGCAAGAGATTCTATAAACAAGAACCTTCCCTTCCCCTTCACCCATTCCTCCACCCTGTCAGCCTCCTCTCCATCTTCCTTCTAGTCCATCACCCTTCAGGAGATGACTCCGTTAAAGGAACTGACATAACTAGCACAGCGTCTTTTTAACTTTGGTGTAGCATTTACTATTGGAGAACACCTCTGCATCCACACTTACACCACACACACACACACACACCATAGTTATTAATACATGCCTAGCATACAGCAAGTTGAGAGCACAGCATAATGGTATTTAAATAGTGTTCAGATGCCTGCTACTCCTGTATCCCAGATTCTTAAGCTTTTCCAAATCACCTTCAGTTTGAGCTACTCCCCTTTCACAAAGCTCCCAGGTTTCTGAACGTTTCTGCAAGGGATTTTGTCCTTGTGGTCACATTCCCGTCTGGTGTTCTCTCCCCCAGTCAAACTCTCAAAAAACTACAGCCCTAAAAGTCTCTTGCAGAATCTTCTCTGTAAGGAAGTGTCTCTTCATCTCTTCCAGTCCTGAACAGTCAAGAGTTTGGCCAACAGTTTCCCATTAGAATAAACTTCAGGGAATTATTCACATTTTTATTTAGGGCAAAGTTTTCCCTCATTGAATACTGCCTGATACAAATAGGCCACTGGGAATCACTGGGATGTGGAGATTTCATTATAGTGGCATTTGCTATATGGGATTGCACCCAAGTTTGAAATTTTCTATTGGCTTCAAATTGAATTCTTTTTCTCCAACCTTCCAGAAAGTGAGATGCAATTGCCCTAAAACATCATCACAGTTTTTAATAATATGGAACTATCTATGTCCTCTCCCAAGAGAAATCACCTCCCTCAGGGGTCCAGGGAAATTTAGCAAACAGAAATGCACCAGGTACATACATTAGGAAATTTTACTGACCTCAGGGTGCACATGGGCATCTCAGAAGGAGCTGACTCGATGTCTTAGGCTTATCTCAAACTAGTAAATATTGTACCCAGATATATTTGGACCAGGTTCTACATTCTCTCCATTTCTTTTTTACCATACTACCAAGTTCAGTATTTCTCTAACATCCAAGACAATATTCTATAAAAGCCAGTATCCAAGTTACAAAAGAGTTGGGGGGGGGGGGGGGGGGGGGGAAAACAAGTCTTCAAAGAAAGTTCATGCCAGATTCAAAAGTGCTTGCCTTCAGGCTTAGCTTCTGATGTTATCTGAGGTTCTCTTGGTCTCTTAAGAGAAATTTGCCCATAGTCTTGGTCTCTTAAGAAAATGTATTGCTGTGGGAAAGCCTTCAGCAGGACAAGCATTCCCAGGTTTATGAATATACATGCTAACGCCTTCCCTACCCCTATCAAATAAACCCCCATTATCAAGGTTCAGTCAGTCTACCCCTCCTTGTCCACAAATGGAGTTTATAGACTGTTCTAGATTGCCTAACAGGAATGTTGAAGGTCGCTGGGTGGGGAGGGGAACCAGGTTAGGCGAATGAAATAAAAAGAAAAGTAGTTACAGGTCAAAGCATTATGCAACCTCTACTCACTGCTGGAGGCGCCCCTTACACTTGGCACTTAGTGTCGCTTACCTCAATTAAGCTTCAGTACTTCACCTTTTAAGACTCCCAGACCCATGTCACCTGGATTTGAAATTGTCACTTATCCCTGGGCATAGGAATGCAGGTTGTGCTGGCTAACAGCATGAGATCAAGTGCTGGTGTGTGAGCAGTGTGCGTGGGGTGCCTTCAAATCCACTTCAATTGGGCAGCTGTTTATCAACACTTTTCCCCAGAAACCGATTTAGCCTAATGATTGTGAGCAGCAATGACTTCTGCTTAATTAGTACAGTAATCAGTGCAAATTCCCCCTCAATGGTGGAGACCCATTTGGCAGGTGCCAAGTGATGCTTAACCAGGTGCTAAATAGGTGTAAAAACTTCAGTTCTGGTCCTATCCAGCTAGTTGCCAACACACATAAAGATGAAGTGGGGTCCTAAGTTTGCCTAGAAAGATACATTGTTTAAAACTCCAACTTCTGGCAAGAGACACCACCCCCTTACCCCGATGAGTCCATGTGAAGACAGAGATTGCACAAATGGAATGGCCGAGCTGAAAGGAATAGAGAAAAACCTCTTCTGGTCTCTGATCCTTCCTCTCTCCCAGCCAAGACTTAGCACTTCTTTCCAGCTGTATGTTCTAATTTCATCTCTACTTAAAACTACAGCCTTTTCTGTTTGTTTGTTTGTTTGTTTTTGTTTTGTTTTGCTTTGTGCACTGAATGAGCAGAGGTCTACTATCTTAGATAGTGTACTGTCCTGTCGATCAAAAGTAAGAGTGTGACCTTGGACCAGAGAGGAATCCAAGATAAATATTAAAGTTGGGGGAGGGGTAACTTTCATTGGATGCTAGCTGTAGACTAGATAAGGCCCACGAGTTATACTATTTAATCCTTCTCAGCACCCAGCATACCCCAAATGCTGGGTCACCTCACACATGACATCCTTGTTGCTGAAAAACATTGGCCAGTGGGTGTGCATGTATTCTAAGAAAGCCCAGACTGAACGGAAGTGTATATATTCATCTCTACAAAGGAGATTCTAGTTATGAGGAAGAATTCATATTTCCCTGATGTCTGCTCATGACCTTCTTACAAACTCCAGTGGACCCAGTCTGAAAACAGAGCTTAAGAAGTGGTAGAGCCAGGAAGTCTGAGATGAACTGAAGCTTGAACCGTGTGTGTGTGTGTGTGTGTGTGTGTGTGTGTGTGTGTGTGTGTGTTCTATCTGGAGCTTCCTTTACCTCTGGACTTCTATCTTTGCTAGCAAAGAACTTTCCAGAATGTTTAGATCAATTTTGGTTGGCTTCTATATTATTTGCTGCTGAGAACATTCTAATTAAAACTGCAACATTTTGGTGAAAGAAATTGTGACATGTATTTTATGGCTCAAAGACCTTAAAGGTTAACTAACTCAGCCAAGGAACTTGTTATGTCAGGGTTTAAACCCACGACTGCCTACGGTCCTTGTCCAAAGTGTCCTTGAAGAGTAAAAGAGCCTGAGTTTGCCTTCAAGGGTGGCCAGATTTCACCCTTTAACAGCTGTTTGGTTTTTTTAAACAAGTTATTTGGAATCAAGTTTGAGAAATCAAGTGAGTGGTCAGGCTGAGAAGTAACATGTAAGGCTTAGATTTGGAGACCTCCTCCCTTGTGGCTAGAGGCAGTCCTTCTGAATGAGGCCTCCAAATTTTCAACAATAGCATCCCTGTCATGCCAAAAGCCCAGTCTCTGAGGGTAACCATTTCTTTAACATGTATTTCTTATGATCTCTCATTTAAAATCCTTAAACCATCCCAACCCTACTCTTTAAGTAATCCCTGATTCTACCAGGCCACAAAGAATGTTTTTTATATACCAACCCTTTTCTCCATAGCAAGCATCAACTAGTTAGATGAGGTCTTCACAACTTTAGTATAAATTGTTTGGAGGCATGGACTTTGTCTTATACTTGCATAGACACTACCCTAGAGGCATGAAAATACTCTAAACCATTATCATTGCTATTTGTTTAGGACACATTATTTAAAAATGATCATGCATCACCTAGAATCTGTTAAGTAAAACTTTTCACACACACACACACACACACACACACACACACANCAACTTTAGTATAAATTGTTTGGAGGCATGGACTTTGTCTTATACTTGCATAGACACTACCCTAGAGGCATGAAAATACTCTAAACCATTATCATTGCTATTTGTTTAGGACACATTATTTAAAAATGATCATGCATCACCTAGAATCTGTTAAGTAAAACTTTTCACACACACACACACACACACACACACACACACAGGTTTTGATCATGGGAGGACATTTTTGTTGCTAGAAAAAGAATTCTGCCGGAAGCTCATTAAAGTGTACACTCAAGAGAACTCATACCCACAGATGCTGCTTTGGGTGCACCCAATTCCAGCCTCATGCCCCTGAAAAGAGACAGATTGATTGGTATCTGAGTGCAATTTGGGATGTAGGCTGTTCATGGTTGACAGCCTGGAACCTCTGATTGGTTCAATAGTTGCAGAACCGGCTTTTTCTCTTTAATGAACAATCAATAGGGAACAGAGTTGCAGAGTTTCCAATGCAGGGAAAGGATCATGGGATAAATGAATAAACAAAGGAGAAACACTGTGACAGTGGTGAAGTACCAGATCCTGGACTAGGACTACAATCCTCATCATCATTACTGTTATTTCTGATAATAATTAAGTACTAGTTCTGTTTAAGGACAAGAAACTATCTTTATGATTCAGAACTTGGTTCTGTTGCTCAAACTGAGCTTATCTAATAATTCTGATTCGAGCAAGAGCCTCTTTCTCTGCCATTGTGATGGTTAATACTGATGCGTGAAGCTTGGGTATGTCTATGAGGATGTTTCTGGGGACAGTAGAACAGTGGGGGCTCTTGTCTAACCACTGGTTAAATCCATTGATGGATTTAAATCTGAACAGCCTGGCAGAAGGCAGTGGGACTATAAAAGGTAGGACCTTGTGGGAAGTACTTGAGTCCCTGAGGGCATGTGCTTGAAGGGCACATCCTATCCTAGCCTTTTTTCTATTATTTATTTTGGCTTTCTGGCTGCCACGAGGGGAGCAACTTTGCTCTGTCATGTTCCCAACATTGCCATATCCTGCCTCATCTCTGCCCTCTGACAATGGAACTAGCTGGCTATCGTCTGATCTCTGAGACAATGAGCCTGAACAAATTCATCCTTTTTAAAATTATTTCTCCCAGATGTTTGGTTACAGGAATGAAAACTCTGACTAACACAGCTAATGACTAGGGGGAAAAAAAACTTTGAAAAGTTTTGCTAATTAGCAACATTCCTATAGAGTAAGAAGCTAAGAGCTTATGTATATGTGAATTGATGTCTCTGTGTGTGATAAATGGCCCAAATTTCTCTAGAAATATCTAGCTGGGAACCTCACCTCTGAGAGTGTCATTAACAAGCCGAATACACTCATTGTCTCCATCCTATCTGAGCCCCACTGCAAGCCAGAATCTGTGATCTGGGACCAGCTGCTCTGCCAAGCACAGATTTTAATGAGGGACTCTGAGATGGAAAGTCATGGATGCCACCACTTCTCATATTACCACAGGCTGCTGATTGGCACTAAGGAAGCTCGCCAAGGTCTTAGGGTGTGTGCAAGGGAGCAGTGAGCTGCGTGTAGATAGCTTTCTCACGTGTTGTTGACAGCTAGTAAGCACAAGCCATACAAATACTGCTCTAAGCCACATGAAGCTCACAAAATTAAACGTATCTCAGTAGAAAATGTGAAACTGGACTTAATTTCTTTCAGCTGCATGCCATTTCATTTCAGACACTCAGGAGTGGGGAAAATTGTTTTTGTTTTGTTTGATTGTTAATGCAAACCTGTCTTCTCTGAAATCAAATATTTTAAAATATATATTTTGTACCTCACACTGCCCAGTGTACATCTAGTACAGCAGTACTTTATAACTTTTATTATGGTTTATAGGCACATATTTTAATAATATTTTAATGTCTCGAAAGCCTCATACATTTATACAGTGTTCATTGATCTTATCTATCGCTCCTTCTAGCTCCCCCTAATGCCTCTACCTCCTGAATTCATGTTCCTTTTTGACTTTTTAATCTTGTTATTGGAGCCCTGAGTCCAATTAGTACTACCAATATGCATATTGGTTGTGAACCTCCACTGGGGCACAAGCAACCTAGCAATGCAATGGCCGTCTCTTCAAAGGAGAGTCTACAACTGTATATTTTATAAATTCATTCATTCAAGAGTTTTCTACTTACTATTTTGTCCCCACTGTGTGATACAAAGTAGATAACATAACTAGTCAGTGTTTTGTATAGTATTTGCCCACAATACATGTAGATACAAAGTAGAGCCGGGTGGTGGTAGCACAGGCCTTTAATCCCAGCACTTGGGAGGCAGAGACAGGCGGATTTCTGAGTTCGAGGCCAGCCTGGTCTACAAAGTGAGTTCCAGGACAGCCAGGGCTACACAGAGAAACCCTGTCTCAGAAAGAAAAAAAAAAGTAGATAGTTTCTAACTATTCATTGCCTAAACACGCATTTGTCATATTTGATGCAAGAAGATTCTATAGGAAATATAAATTAACCAGTCATGATTTGGAACATGAAATTCTTGATCTAAACACCAACTATAATTGGGCATGCCATGAGTTAGAGGGCAGCCTGTCCTACACAGTAAGCCCCCATCTGAACAACCACAACAACAAAACCCTAACTCTGCCCCTTTCTTAGTAATATGATTCTGAGCGTCTAAGTCCCTACATCTATAAATGGGAATAATGAAATCAGAGTATTTTAATTTTCATGTGGTAGCTGTGAGAACTCTGTGAGATGACATTATCTAGGATCTAGTTCCCTAGAACAAGAGCCGGAGAACAAGATTCATGAACAAGGAGCTCAACTTGAAGAAATGCACCCAGATTTAGCACACAAAAAGGCCCTGGCTTGATTCCAAGAAGTGTTTCCAAGGGAAATAAACATAGAAGTGGGGACGGCGGGCTAAGAGAAGCAAGAGAAACCAAATGAAGATAGAATTTTAGACAAAGTCAGCGCTTCAGAATCGCAAGGGAGATTCCTCAGTACACACTGAATTTGTCCTAATCCCAAGCAGAGGGGCTGGCAACTCATGTTTTACATCTGTCAGTCCTTGGTTAAGACTGGATTTACAATTAGAAACTCCCAGGCGTTGGCGACCTGCGTTGCGTCTGAGCAGAGTGCTTCCAGTGGTGGAGGCAGCGCGGCAGAGGAAGCAAATGGACTGCAGGACTGGTAGAAACTGCATTGGAACCTCGTCTACTCACAGGCCTATGCAGCACAGAATCTAAAATCCCAAGAATGTTCTGAACTATGGATTCTTCCCTAAACCTGAGGTGATGATGCTCCGCAGAGAGATTTGAAGTTAGCCAGGCTGGGGCGAACGAGAAACCGATATGAGGTAAACATTAAAATAATGACCAAGAAGCAGTTTGGGGGAAGTGAACTTTCGGACATTCTTAGCAGAAGACAGGAAACGGTTTCCATCATCCTAACAGACAAAAGCCAGGAGCTGACACTTGGCCACTTTTCTTGAATGCTGAAAAATGGATCTCTTTTAACACCTCTGTTCTAGAACCAGCTTTCAATACTTGCAAAGACACCATTGGCAGCTGCCAATGTCTATCCCACTGATAGCCACGGGATCTGTTCAGAATATTTAATCTTAAAACCAAAAAAAAAAAAAAAAAAAAGGGTAAACCTCCAAAGCCAAGAGAGGTTTAGGAATAACTTTCAGTCTCTGAAGTCAGGGTGCCTCATTCGGGAATTATATGGGCTGATAGAAGTTTGACTCCTTTTGTAAGAAGAAATGATCCAAAGTCGTTCAGCTACATCTCAGGGTAGAGAAAAGACTTGATTCCTGAAGAAAAAAAAAAAAAAAAAAAACTTGGCCACGAGGCCCCAGAGGTGGGCACAGAGCCCCAAAACTCTACTTGTAATCCCACGTTTTAATTTGTTAATAAATATTCACTGACGCTTAAGCTGGGCTCTCTGCTGCCTGCCCGGCAAACAAAAACAAGTGGGATGACCGTGTGTTCCTGGCAAGTGCGGACCTGAGCGAAGGCCTGGGGCTTGAGAACTGAACGTAAAAGCAAGGCAAAAAGGAACGCTGCCTGCCGGAAAAAGTGGATGTGGGGGCCAGGTACCAGCCTGGTGGGTGATGGTGGGGTCAGGAACTCCGGATGGATCATGGGCATGATAGAAAGAACTCAGGAGGCGAGGACAGAGAGTGAGAGAGGAATCAGAAGCAGCAAAGCCCACTTGTGTAGGAGGAATGACTCAGCCTGTTCCGACTGGCAGCCTTACAGTAGCCCACGCATGCGCAATAGTTGCTTCTGCTCATCTGCTAACCCTGAGACTTGCCTGATGCCAGGAAACAAGCAACTACAGAGCATTTGACTACAACTACCAATCAGGTGGTGCCAACTACATGGAACACAGTTGTGGACCAATGGGGCACACGGTGGAGGGTATAAAGGCACACCCCAATCACAAAATAAATGAGACTGCTTCTACTTCTGACCTGACTCCAGGAGTCAGTGTGGTTGACTCTGACCCTTACCCCCAAGGACCATCCCAAGGGACTGGGGGCTTGGGCAACATACCTAAAAGAAACTTCTTTCTCTCACTTGTCTTAAACCTCCCAAATAAGCACTTGCTTTTGGAGAAAGGGTAGAATTCTGACCCTCATTCTCTCTTTCATGTCTCCTCAAGGCAGAAGACAAGCCAAATCCACAGGGTGAAATTACACTCCCAGAGAGCTTGGATCATACTTAAGGCCTTTTCCAGATCCCATAATTCTGTCTCTATGACAGAGTATTGGGAGCTTAAGTAGGTTGGCTACCTGACCAAAGAGTTGGCGAGAGATGATTATCTACTGACTTTGCTCACCTAGCCTGTCAATTTCTTCCCTTCCCACTAAGAAAATTCTAACTGGGGATAGCTTTAACCTCTAATAAAAGACTTGAAACCTGATTAAATGTACAGAAAGATTTAAGAAGATAGGATAAAAGAAACTGGTCTTCAAGGAACCTAAAAAAAAAAAAAAATAATAATAATACAGACCAAGTAACTAGAAAGTACTGGTATGCTGACACAGCTGTCCAGAAGATGGCATGTCTGTAACTGGAATTGTTAGGGCAAGAGCCTGGACTTAAGCAGTCCCCAAAGTGTCCCCACCTTGCAGTTAAAAAGACAAGTAATGGCTCAAAGCAGAGAAAGGTTTTTTTAGATGTGGCCACACTGAGAAGAGCAGCAGATAAAGGGCCCAGCCACCCTATGCCCATCTTCAGGGTATTGACATGAGGTGTAGATTTAAGTAGAGAAAAATTTGGTGCAAAAGACAATGGTCATACATAATTAAGTACATATGATCAAGGCATGATCCAGTCAATCATCTCAGTACTGGCTGGCAAGGTGGTGCTAAGAATCGTTTTTTCAGCTATTGTCTCTCACTTGAAGGGATCCATCTGGATCTTGCCAGATGATCAGATCAGTAATCTTGCCACCATGGGTAATTAGCTCCCTGAGAGGGGACTCTGTCTTGTGAGGGTTTGATCATCCTGGACAATGACTTCTCTTTGTGATTTCACCTTGAAGGGGGACAAGATAGACGACTAAAGAAGATATTTAACTCCTTGAAGTTCCAACAGAAGTGAGCAGTGAGCCAAAATACAGACGACAAATACAGAAGAGAGGTGGAGACGCCGAGATTTCATCCTTCTGTGAGCTACTGTGTGGACCCAGGCAAGGAGTCAATGCTTTTACAGAAAATGTAGTTTCTGAGTTGCCTGTTAGGCACCCTTTGGGAAGCTTATACCTAATGTGCAACTTTTAAAGCTATAACATGTGGATTTTGTAATGAAGACAGAAAGCAGCAACCAGCCATCTAAATGTTCACACATGCACACATACACGCATGTTCCATGTGTGCATGGACACAAGTGCATGTACATGCATGTGGGAACACACACACACACACACACACACACACACACACACACACACTCCTCTATCCCAGGAATTATATTTTCCCGTTAGAAATAAGAAACTTGGATTTTTCCTCTTCTGTATCATGAGTTTGTTCAGGCAAGACACAGTTTCTTTGAGTCTGAGTATCCCAGAACAAAATCTCAAGTGTCTTAAGCCACAGAGCTTAAAGGTGATACCTGGAAGGCTGGGCCCAAGGATCCAACATAGCAGCCAACTTGCCTCTCCTTCCGGTAACACATGTCTATTCCTTCTCTATCCCAACTACACAGGAACTCTGTACAGTTCCAGGTCTCTGAGTCACCCTGCCATCAGGAAGAGGACTAGACAATTCAAGGAGAATCCATGGTGAGACTAGAGCTTTGATCTCTCCTCTCCTGAAGTGGTCACCTTGGGACTGAGTATACTTAGTCTAATCCCCTTCATTCTGGGAACTGCCTCCCCAGAGTACGGAGTGTGGTGGGTTTGCCATCCCAGATACTTTCTGTCTTTGAAGAAAGGAGCCAGAAGATAACTTCATTGGGACAGTGGGACAACTTCTTATCATTGTTAGTCTCCCTTGTTCTCCAGCCCAGGCCAGGCAGACACGGCTACCTCTATGCTCCTACCCATCACTCATTTCTCCCTGTTGCACTGCTCACCCATGTCTCCAGGACCAGCCTGAGCCCCTGCCCCCCTGCTACCTTCTTCATGGACTGGTCCCTCTATAGTTCTCACTGATTCCCATACTGAATGTCTAAACATGCACACACCCCAACAGTGAGAGCGAAACTAGAACAAGGAGTATGCATGTAATCCCAGAGCCTGGAGCCCATGACACAGCCTAGCAGGAGCTGTGTTGCTAGCCTAAGATTGTGCAGCCAGCCAACGCCATTTTAGACTTTTAGGCATGCTGAAAAGAGATGCATTCTGAAGGAAACAGAGAACTGTAATAACACCCTGGCACAGGATGCGGCTGGTGCAGAAAGCAGGCAGGAAATGCCTCCTCGTTAGCATGCCTCTGCGCGGCTGCATCTTTCAAGCCTGATTAATACTTAATGTGACTGTCTTAAAATCTGTCACTATCTGGCAGCGCTCACACGACTGCCAGCGACAGAAGCACAAATATTTGTATTAGAGTGACGTTGTCTGGGAGAGTTGGATGACTAATAAGTTTTGCCTGGCCACCCACAGACATTTTGTTTTCTAATTTATCTGATAGAAATGCTAACTAAAAGCGCTACAACCAGAGTAGGAAGAGAGAAAAAAAAAGAAGGAAGGGCAAGTTTATAGTAGCTGATGGAGTAGATGTGGGGGTGGGGTGGGGGAGGTGGTTCTTTAATTATTGAAAGGGTAGGCTATTGCTTAACGAGACTCATAAGTCAATTAAAAAGTCTTCTGAACGCCAGGCGTGGTGGTGCACGCCTTTAATCCCAGCACTCGGGAGGCAGAGGCAGGCGGATTTCTGAGTTCCAGGCCAGCCTAGTCTACAAAGTGAGTTCCAGGATAGCCAGAGCTACACAGAGAAACCCTGTCTCGGAAAACAAAACAAACAAAAAAATTCTTCTGAATCATGCTGGGTCAGGGCAGAAGAAGCTCGTGAAACTTGGAATTCAAGCAGATATTGGTCTGAAGAGAGTATCAGGAAATAAAAAAATAAAAAAAAAAATAAAAAACTTAAAATCTCAGGAAGGGAGTGGGAGGGACATGACAGGGTGGCTTTGCTTCAGGCAGAACAATAGTAATTTTTTTTTTTTTAAATTTCAGAGAAAATGCACAGAAAGCCCCAGCTGCTGTAACTTCAGCAATTCACACAGAGCCACACTAAAGGCTTCCAAGTGAGAAAGAACTTCCTGAAAGTCACTGTTTGATGAGCAGCTGTGGAGCTCTGAGCAGTTGGCAAAGCCTCAGTCCACCTCGGGCAAATCTTAAGTCAGTTTGTTCCTAATCCCTCATGGCTACCATGGGGCTCTATGCTCTGGTATTTCTGATGTCTGGTAGCAGCATTAAATATTTTCCCAATGTGGTCAAGCTATTCACAGAAATGCTACATCTTGGGTAGTGTGTTAGGGAGGGTTATGGGCCCAAAACAGTGGGTTACTTTTAACTCTTTTTGTTTTGAGACAAACCCAGCTACTTAGCCCAGGATAGCCTGGACCTCAGTATGCAACCTAAGATGTCTTCAAACCGTCAGTCTTCCTTCCCCCACCGTCCCGCGTGCTAGAGTTACAACTGTGAGCCACCCACCCAGCTCACACCTTGAATTCAATCTCGTAATCTTGGGAAGTTACTTGAATTTTCTGGGCTCCAGATTCCTCATCAACAAAATGACAGTATTCACCTCAGTGGTGATTTCAAGCATGACATGACTTAGTCAGTATGGTGCCATCATTCTTAGAAACCTAAATCTTCCAAATTCTCATTCCTTTTTTTTTTTAATTATTGCTTTATTTTCCTTCTCATGGAACATTATTTTTCAAGCACTCAACCCACGTTAACCCCTTAGTCCTGCTGCCTTACTTGGATACTCCTCTTCATGAGAATGATCCTCATAGGCTTATAGATTTGAATTTCACCAGGGGGTGGCAGTGTTTGAAAGGATTAGGAGGCATGTGGAGGAAGGCACACACTTCCTCCTTTTTGGAGGAAGTGTGCCACTACAGGTAGGCTTTGAGGTTCTCAAAAGCCCAAGGCAGGCTCAGTGGCTCTCTCTTCCCCCTGCCAGAACCGGATGTAGAACTCTCAGACAGATCATTCTCCAGCACCATGTCTACCAGCATACCACCATGCTTCCCGCCCTGATAATAATGGACTAAACCTCTGAAACTATACGTAAGCACCTTATTAAAAGCTTTGCTTTGTAAGAATTGTCACGGGCATGGTCTCTCTTCATAGCAATAGAACATGGCTAAGACAAGAGACACGTAAGATGTCATGACCTCTAAGTAATTAATGTGGAAATTATACTAAATCTAAAAGCCAAAATCTTTATATCATATCCCCAGCTTGTCAGTCAAATCTCTGCCGAACAAGAACTAAAACATTTACAATTTCTTAACTCCTATGTGTGAATGGGGTCCTCGCACCCAGACATCCTTAAACAATGAAGAAACCCCTATGAATGTGAACATACGCTGTTTTCAAGCATCTAAATATTTTCTAGTTTATATTCACTTTTTCTTCTTTTTTAATTTAATCTTGTATTTATTTATTTATTTATTTATTTAACACTTCAGATTTTATCCCCCACACCTACTCATCTACCCTCCAACTGTTCCACATCCCATACCTCCTCCCCAGCCTCCTGTCTCCATGAGAATGTCCCCACCACCCACCCAACCAGACCTCTGAACTCCCTGGGGCCTCCATTCTCTTGAGGGTTAGGTGCATCTTCTCTAACTGAACCCAGACCTGGCAGTCCTCTGCTGTATGTGAGTTGGGGGCCTCATATCAGCTGGTATATGCTGCCTGGTTGGTAGTCCAGTGTTTGAGAGATCTCAGGGGTCCAGGTTAGTTGAGACTGCTGGTCCTCCAGTTGAACAGCTGGACAAGCAGTCTCAAGCATCTAAACCTTCATCCATGCAGTCTTCGCAGTACCACTTAGCAGTGCTTCTCTACACCAGTGCAGTATCACAGAGGGAGCCACTGTCTCCCGAGAGCAGCAACAGTTATAAACTGCTGAAGCCCAGGCTTGTTTCCAAATCTTCCACTCATCCGTGGTCTCAGTGTCTCCTCTGGTTCTGCTGGGGACTCTTCTCACGCCATGTTCTCCCCACTGGCCTCATCCTTCCTATAAAGGTGCTCAAGAGCATCCACATCTTTCTGAAGCCTTGGGCTCCTTTGTAAGCTCCCAGATCATTTATCTACCTGTTTTCTCCGACAGAAATGTCCACACTGATATCATTACTTCCACTGTGCAGGCCTGACCTTTTTCTTGGATTTCTCAGTTCAGTAAATAGTGGCCCTGTCTACCGTTTCCCCAGGCTGGAACCCAGGCGCTCAGAGCTAACATTTGTCACTCAGCAGTCACTCAGGACAAATAGCTCTCAAACTCCCCAACCTCTCCATACCTATAACCATTATCCACTGACTTTTTCAAAATATAGCTGTCATCTTCTCTTCCAATTCAACAGTCTTTCTAAAATATAAATCTAACTGTTATATTCTTGTCATATTTATTTATTGTAATGAAGTGTTTTGTCTGCATGTATCCTGTGTACCATGTATGTGTTTGATGCCCACAGCAGCCAGAAAAGGGTATCAGGTCATCTGTAACTGGGGTTACAGGTGGTTGTAAGCTGGGAATTGAACCTGGATTCTCTGGAAGAGCAGCCAATGCTCTTAAATCTCTAAGCCGTCTGTCTCTTCATCCACTAACCACTTCATTCTTGTTTAAATCATTTCTGATTTTCTGCCTTAGTATGACATCTAAGGGCTCACACAGCAGCTTGGGACCTGGCTCTGTCCATTTCTCTAGCCTCTCTTTCCTCCTCAAACTCTACATTCCAGCCTTGTTAGAAGCTTATGCACTGTCACATTTCAGTTTCTCCACTTAGAGTATCATCCCCTCTACTCTTGGATACTTTCTACTTCTTTCAAAACATTTTTTTTCCTAGAAACTTTTTCTGTTCATTAAGGAAACTTGTTTATCCCAAAGTGTGTATCCAATTCACTCTCTGCCAGTTGAAAATGCATGGACTATATTGTGGCAACAACACACCCCTAAATCTTGGTGACTTCATGCTACAACGTTTTATTGTTTAACATTCAATTTGAAAATAATTTCAAACTTACAAAAAGTTGCAAAATTAAAACTAGAATTAAAAACTCCTAAATATGGGGAGGCAGAGGCAGGCGGATTTCTGAGTTCGAGGCCAGCCTGGTCTACAAAGTGAGTTCCAGGACAGCCAGGGCTATACAGGAACACCCCCCCCCCTCCAAAAAACAAACCTCCTAAATACACCCTTAACAAACATCTCATTAAAATGTATCCCACTTACACCACTATTTGAGCTATCATCTCTACAGTGAATTATGGCTCTTTGCCTCTAAATCCTTCAGTAGACTAGGAGGGTCTTTCATTAAGCACAGCATACATCTACTCTGCTCATGCAATACTCTTTAAAAATCTAACCTGACATCCATATTCCCATTTTCCAGCTGATCCAATTATGTCCTCTATAGCAAACCCTTGCAAAGCAGGAGCCAGCATAGAGGACAATATTCCATTTAGCCCCTGTGTCTCTTTAGTTTCCTTTAATCTGGAACATTGCCACAGTCTATCTTTGTCTTTTATGACATTGACATTTAAAGCTTAGTTCTCCAATCATAGTCTAAAACAGAGTAGACAGTCTCCCTACCCCCATCAATTTCACAGCCATCACATCTAGAATATGTGGTCTCTCCCAGGCTAAGGTAAGGCCTGAACAAGCATGAAGGCATTTCTCTTGCCCTCATATAGCATTAGTGAGAATTAATCACGCATCCCTATTAAAAGCAATGGGCTTAAGAGTTGTGAAAAACAAATAGATAAGTACCAAGAGTCTATTAGACTTTCTACACATCTTCCATGAAATTGATCATGCACTATTCCACTAAGGAAAGGTGTTTACCCCAAAGTGTGTTTCCAATTCACTGTCTGCCAGTTGAAAATGCATGGACTATATTGTGGCAACAACACACCCCTAAATCTTGGTGATGTCACACTACAACTTTTTTTAAAGATTTATTTATTATTATACATATATAAGTACACTGTAGCTGACCTCAGACACACCAGAAGAGGGCGTCAGATCTCATTATTATCTCATTATTATGGTGGTTGTGAGCCACCATGTGGTTGCTGGGATTTGAACTCAGGACCTGCGGAAGAGCAGTCAGTGCTCTTACCCGATGAGCCATCTCTCCAACCCCACACTACAACATTTTATTGTTTAACATTTAATTTGGAAATAATTTCAAATGTACAAAAAGTTGCAAAACTAAAATAGAATTTAAAACTATGCACTATAAATGTGTAGGTTCAATGCTACCACAGCAGGGGACATGTTAGTCACTGGCACCCCTCTAGTCCCTGCATTTTATCCCTTAGATGTCCCTAGAACATGTCAAGCTTCCTAAAATTGATTGTGTGAATAATCTGGTGTCATGAGTTCACAATATCATGTGTCTCCAATATCACACAACCTTCTATAATCATTCATTATTCTAAGCCTGGAATGCTCAAGATACAGTCTAGACATCGATTGCAGTCAAAAGTCTTCCCTAATCACTAGATAAATAATTCTAGAATAAAAAAGCAGACCTTAGTAACAAGCATAAACAATGTACACAATAACCACTTGATTGTGGTTTGAATTTTTTTCCCTTTGATAGCTATAAATTCTAAGATGACGACTGTCTGCTTAGTAGGATACATGAATTAAAGACAAGCAGAGATAACATTTAATTCATATAAATATTAGTCACACCTACACAATTCTCCTTTAACAACATCTTGGAGACATTCTGTCTCTTAATAAACCCTTGCATAGCACTGAACACATATGCAGAAGTTATTAAGAGTAACATACAAGCTCTAAGTCCTCGATGTCACAGCTACAGAAGCATCCTCATCACCAGACTGGCCATGCCAGTGGTAGAGAGCTGAGACCTTAGGCTGCTTTGAGCATGCTTTTTCTTCCTTTCGCCTGCTCACCTAGCCAAGTCCCATCTCTATTGAGCTGCTGCCTGTTTAGCTGCCTCGGTATCTCACCATCCAAATTCATCTCTGAAATGTTTTATCCCCAGGCTCTGGCTTTGAAATCTCTCACTGCATTTGTAATTAGCCATTTCTGTGTCTGTTTCTCACCCCTAGCTCCAGGAGCTAAGTCCTTGTTTTCTTCACCTTCATCTTCCCCAAGTTGGCATGTTAATTGGCCAGACTGGTTATACATCTGATGGCATCAACTTCAAGGCTCTTCTGCAGCTATGTGGGTTGCTACTCAGAAACCCCAGCTTTGAACTACCCCTGAAATTGCTGATGCGATATGGCGAGCAAAGGCTAAAGAAATCTATGTGTCATCCCAGCTACCCAGTAATGGTGGCTTTCATCGAGTTTCTTCCCTTTAACACAGCACAGTTAGCTCTTTTGTAAAGGCTTTACCTTGAACATCCTTTACTAATTAAGACCATTTCTCCCTGCCAGTTTCTTTGTACTGCAAATGG
>LR752509.1:0-22901 GCA_902729485.2 Mus minutoides | reverse complement strand
AGAGTTAGCTATTACCTCAAGCTGCTACCTGGGCCTCTTGCTGATGTTTGAACTAGCCAATCATGTGAAACTGCGCCAATTTCCCCAACCCCCTACCCCATTGCTATAAAAGCTTCTAATTTTTGAGCCTCATGGTCAACTCCCCTGTCCCCTGCGTGAGATACGGGGTCGTCCTGGAGCTCCGATTAAAAATCCTCTTGCATTTTGCATCAAGACGGATCTCTCATGGTTCTTGGGGTGCGCAAACAGCCCGTGTTTGGAGTAGGGGTATTTCTGGTTTGATCTTACATTTGAACTCAGCAGTTCGACTTCAGATCCAATACACTTTACCACAACAACCAATCCTCACAAGAGAGAGAGAGATACAGAGACAGAGACAGAGAGACAGAGAGAAGAAGCAAGAGAAAGAAAGAGAAGACACTAAATTTCCTTCCTTAGTGTTTATACTGAGTAATTGTAAAATCTCAGTCTCCTCTTTTGGAAGCTAAGGTAAGCTGCCTTGTACATGGACGGAACATTTGTGGAAATGTATATAACACGCTTACTAAGGAAACCGATAACATGCATGAACTCGAAAATTCTAGTTAGTGTTGCTATCTTTGCCATCCTTTTTCTATTAAAAGGTATTCCACAACAGCTTTATATGTAACTATAATTACCAGGCAAAGATGGATTCCTTTAAGCCCAAGCTCTGAGTTATCATATGAACATTAACATGTACTGTTGCAATGTTGAAAAACTAAACTTAAGTAGCAAACATCGTGGAGCAAATGAAAAGCTTCCTGAAAGCCCCACCTGCCTCTCCCCACAGCACATGGGGCTTTGTCTCAGAACGAGCCCTGCCCTGCAGAGCCACTTGGTAACTGAGTCAATTCCAAGCTCTTTGGGCCCATTCAGTGTGGGTTTGAAATATTGGTGAATGGCTTCACTGGAGTCTATTCCATTCTAGAACTCAGCCCCCAAACCCTGCAGCTTCCTGAGCACTCTCTAGATTGAGTATCTGGAACCCCAGAGATACTCTGGAGGAAAGAACTCCCCTAAGGAGAAGTGGAGACGAAGTTAAGGAAATAAAACATCAATTCTCAAGACCCTCTGAATCTCATCAGCCTAACTGAACCTTAAAACAATCCTAGGACAGTTGAGCTTAAATACATGAGCCCTCACTGAAACTTCTTTCATGGGGAAAAAAAGAATCATGAGCCCCCTCAGCTCCTGAAAGGACCTCATGACCATAGCAAGCTCCTAGATGGAGCATGGACGCCCTCACAAAACACAGGTGGAAAGAGGGGGACTTAAAGGATGACAGTCCCTTGGAAGCTTAGCTACACAGGGTCTATCACAGAAAAATGGGCAAGAATGATCAGAGAGGGCTGACTGTCTGGGGTCCTCTGAGGCAAAAAACTGAGCCTCAGAAGTTTCTGAGGGCCCTGTTCTTTGAGCAAGGGGCATCGATAAGTGGCACCAAAGCTGGTGCTTTAAGAAGGAACTTGAAAGGGAGAATTCTGATGTGTGGTTTTGTCAGGAAAGGATGAAAACTGTCACCAGAAAAGGAAAATTGTGTATGAAAGGGCACCACCCTTTCTTGGCTACCTAAGAGAGCGAGAAGAGAAGCAAGCATCTGCTTCGCTGCTGAACTTTTTTTTTTTTTTCTTTTTAAAAAAAAAAAAAACAAAACAATGAAAAATCTCCAAGCACAGAGAACTAACTGTGTCTCTGCACAGGGCAGGATGTGCATTCAAATTAACACTTCAACTTGAAGAAATTGTTGTTACAATCTCCAGACATGAAATTAATATAATTAGGTAATATCCCCTGAACTCAAATCTCTCTGCAAATTGAGAGGGAGAGAAAGCAGCTAGACTGGACCTCATTAAAATGAAATGCATTCCAACCTCCAAAGAATGCCAGGAAGGGGAAAACCTTGTAAATGCAAACTTGGACAAGACCAATGAGCAGTAATGGGGCACAAAAGGCTCAGAGTTGGGCGTCCAGAAGCCTGGGATCGCACCTGGCCAGCAGATACACAGTCCTGGACAAGTGGCTCAGCCTAGTCTGTCTCAAACTGTAGCATGATCCACCATCCCTGAATCACAGGCTTCTAGATCCCACAATCAGTGTTTGAGATTCTGTGCAAGTCTAAGGAACCCTCAAACAGAGTCGATACTGCTGGACAAGGTCCATGCCTGGGAAATCAATGGGTCTACCTGGACTTCAGTATCTGAGCCAACAAATAACCTGGACATCAGTCAGTCTCGGTCGGAGCTCTCACCCTGTTGTAACAGTCTGTGAAATGAGCAACCTGGAGAAAAGCAGGGATCAGGTCAAACATGATACTCCTCCACCACTTGGACAGTTTGGACAGTGCTTATACTTTCAGGGGGGTAATGGTGCATGCGGATAGACAACAAGGAATGTACTCAAATAGTCCAACTGATGTACTGGAGACCTGAAAGCAGAAAAGGACTATGAGCATCCTTGAAGGCCGTAAGTAGCCAAGCTGGCCAGAAATGAGTGCTTTCTCCACCCCTGTTATAAAATGCTCATTGTGGGACCAGCACTCTTGTGAGGAAGGGACAAAAAATGATGAAGAAAGACTCCATTTTATGATTCCAGGAAGGAGAGAACTGTCTTCAAAGATAGACATTATTATATTAAAAGATGAAGTGTTAGGCCAGCAAGATGGCTCAGTGTAAAGCCACTTGACTTGCAAGCCTAATGACCAGAATTAGATTCCAGAACTCATGCATAGGTTGTAAGAGAGAGCCAATGGTTGTTCTCTAACCCTTACAAGCATACTTCAGCACGTGTACCTGAAAGGACCCCTGTAGGGAGACCTCCACTCAAGTCACGGGATATTGGCGAATCCCCCAAGAACTCACAGAAGACCAGGCTTGATGCAAATCACATGAGGCTTTATTGGGGGGGGGGGGAAGCCAGAGCTCTGGGGATGACTCATATCCCAGAAGTGGATAGAGGAGTCGACCCCGAGGGAAAAGAGGACCCAGTTTTTATGGTTCCTCAAGAGGGAGAGAAGGAGGAGGAGGGAGTAGGGGATTTTTCTGATTTGACAATATCTGACAATATCCATTCTTTCTACAGAAGAAATGGGTACATGGAAGATTTTTATGCTCGGGTGCACAGGTGCAAAGTGAAATTCTTACCACAAACACTTGGCAGTGAGCTGCATCTCAATCCATCAACTAACCCACAAACTCTTGGCAGTGAGCTATAGCAGTTGGCAAATACATGCATTCAAAGAACAGTAGGGACAAGCACACAGATTCAAGAAATGTTCAGGCTATTATGTTTAGCTATGTAAAGGCTATTTACTAATAATGAAATCTCTTTCCAGTTTCGGGGTCTTTGAGGCCTGTTACATTTTCTCAGGATCTTTCATACCCACAACACACTTATACACAATGATCATGATGATGATTTTTAAGTGATTAAACTCAAAGTTGCTGGTTAATTTTATCATCCCTGTCCATGTATATTACTATATATGCATGTATATAAACCATATAAACGTGTTTGCTATACTTGGCTTCTCAGTAGGAAAAGAAAAAACTTAAAAAGAAAACGTTAGAAATTCCACAGCCACCTGCAGACTACCAAGCCAAGTGGGGAAGGCAGGAAACGACTCCCATATTCCTGCCCTTTGCTGCACAGCTCTGACCGGGAGGCTGTAGACACACAGAGACCCACATGCTGCCATCTACCTGGAGATGGCATGGGAGGAGAAAGATATTCATAGACCAGTCTGCTGTGTGCCACACTGATGGGATGTAAACACCTAGAGGTCTCCTTGCCACAACGTCACACAACAGACAGAGGAGATCACCCAGAGGCCCGACAGCTGCATGGCCCATCTACATGGGGAACCACTATGATGTGCAAATATGTGGTGGACAGATGGGAAAGAGAAGTAGAAGCCGGGAGGTGGTGGTGCACGCCTTTAATCCCAGCACTTGGGAGGCAAAGGCAGGGGGATTTCTGAGTTCGAGGCCAGCCTGGTCTACAAAGTGAGTTCCAACAACCAGGGCTACACACAGAGAAACCCTGTCTCAAAAAACAAACAAACAAACAAACAAACAAACAACAACAACAAAGATAAAAGAATAAAAAAGAGAAGTAGAGCAGTTTGAGCACCAAGAAGAGAGACGACACTGGAGACACAAGGATGGAGTAGCCTGTTGTGAATAGCCAGCCTGGCTACCTGAGGCCAAGGCAAATTCTCACCCCATGCTGCTGGTAAAGGGCGATGTCATTGTCTGTAGCTAGGCAGCCGAGGGATCAGTGTCAATGTCTGTGTCTCATAGGGACTTCCTTGGTCTGAGCAGCCACTTGGGACCACGTGGATATCCAGGAGCTGTGCAGAACTGGCTCTGTCCCTCACTGTCCCTCACTGCTGTGCTCTGGAGAGCTGACCCCACACACACACCTCTCACCGGCCGCAGCACTCAGAACAGGTCCTGTACCTTGCCCAGGCAGCACAATAGAGCTGGCCCTAGTGGCCGGGGTACAGTACAGGTGAGCTGGCCTAGTGGGTGTGAGGATGGGAGAGATGGTCCCACTACTCATCTGCCATGAGGTAGAGAGTGGGTACGTGTGTGTTGGGGGTGGGGGTGGGAGTAGGTGTTGATGCTCTGCCCCACCCCCTACCTGCAGTAGTTGGGAGAGCTGGTCCTGAGGCATAAGAGCAGGAAAGCTAGCTGTGACCCTCACTAACTAAAAGCACTGATGAGGGTGGACCTGCATCTCATCTGGGCAGTACAGTGGAGCTGGCACCGATGCTGAAGGCAGGGGTGAGCCAGCCCCGAGGGTGTGAGAGACAGAGAGCTGGCCCTGACCATCCCTGGCTGAGGCACTTGAAAGAATGGATCCTGCGCATTGACTGAGCAGCATAGTGGGGCTGGCTCTGGAGGTATGGGTGTGGTTGAGCCCACCCAGAGGGCATGAGAGCTGGAAAGCTGGCTCTGAATCCTGCCAATGGCGGCATTGGGTGATTGGGTGGCCTAGGAGGAGCAGTGCTGGTGGTGAAGCAGAGAAGTGAGAGTCTGGTGGGCTGTCCAGGCCCATATCCAGGGCTTTGAGTTGGCCCACCCCCTAATCTACATCATCTGTGAGCTCTTGAGGCATGTGAAGGAGCTGGTCCTGCCAAACCAGAGCTGCAGCATCTCCAAGACAGAGGACGACAGCAGGGTAACTGGGAGAAGTCCTGGTAAGGATCCAGTGTTGACAGTGTCACAAAGACCTTGAACCAGGCCAAAGATTCACTGCAATGAAAATTTGCAAGTGAAGATGTGTGGATTTCTGTGGGACACAATGTGACACACTACAGATTCCACGACAAGATATTTTCTATGCTTTGTTTTGTTTTGTTTATTTCTGTTTGTTTGTGTATTTTTATTTTTGGAGGAATGTTGCAAGAGTAAAGGGTAGATACAAGGGGAACAGGAAATGCATGGAACAGGGTGCATGATGGGAGACTCACAAAGAATCTATAAACGTTTTTTTTTTTTTTTTTTTTTTTTTAAAGAAAAGAAATTCCACAGTAAACTGAAGGATATAAATTCTCATACTCATTTTCTGCTTATTAATTGAGGTAAGTCAATGAAGTGATAAGATTGAAATCTTTGATGTCTCTTTACTATTTAGGCTATTACCCCTGTAATTATTTATGGATATATGTGTATCTCTTGTAACCATACCCGCACTATGAGAGTGTTAAAACCATTAAAGCTAGGTAACTTTGATCAAACTTAATAGGAGTGTATATTTTATCATATTTTTAATTAGTTGAGTTTATATGTGCATATAATTAAATCCGGGTAAATTTCTTAGAAAAAATTTGTAGACTTTTGATGGTATATCACTTCCAATAAGCTTTCTGTAGTAAAAGTGTGCCTTCAGAATGAAGCATACTTAAGAGATACTTAACATATTTCTTTGCCTCTAAACCTCAGTTTCCTTCCAGAGAAAATATAGATGAGGTTTAAAAATTCTTGCTTCTTACGTTTATTCTAAGGGTTGCATGAGTTAATAACATGTAATACAGAGCAACAATCTGTAAAATGGTAGATGTTACTATAAAATAATATGACATGATTTTCATTAAAATATTTAATAATGTATATAACTTTAATAAATATTAAATTAGCATAATTAGTTTCCAACTTAAAATAGTATGTCTTTATTTCTAAGCTTAACTTCAAAAAATAATATGGAAGCTGTTAGATCCCAGGAGGGGAAACACTGATAAATTTGGTAACCAAACAAGCACTGACTGCCACTAAGAGGAACAGGGTAATTTTATGAACTGGTCCTTCCTGCTGGGTCTTGAGCCATAAATTATTCCTAATGATTCATGTTGGAAATGGTCTCTTTGGATCAAATTTATTGCCTTAACAATTAGATCTTTCGATTTTCTTACCACCACTTTCTACAGAAAATTTCACACCCTAATCGCCATTTCCACACACATACACATCCCCTTCCAGGTTGTCACTTGAACATAAATTCTTGGAATCATCCAATCACGTTTCCAGACAGCTCAAAGCATTAGATTGATTACTGTGTACAAAATGGCCCAGGCTTTGTCTCAAGCAGCAGTCTTGTCTAAGGTCTTCAGTTTACATATGGGTAGTAATTGATAGCATTGATTAAATCAGCAAGCACCTAAATAGTCCCTGCAGGGGCAGGGCTCTGGACAGGGCACTTACAGGTGGAGGAACATGTAGACATAGAAAGGCATGATCTTAGAGCTAAAAGAAAAAAAATTACTATCTGTAATAGCTTTATTGTCAACTTGACACCATCTATAATCATGTGGGAAGACAGTTTAATAAAGAATTGTCCACATGGGCATGGCCTGTGGAAGACTGACTGTTTTAATTACATTAATTGATGTGGGAAGACTCAGCCCAGTGTAGGTGTCACGATTCCCTAGGCAGGGCTCCTGACCTGTGTAAGAGTAAAGAAAATGAACTGAGAACAAGCAAGTAAGTAAACGTTTATGAAATGATTCCTCTTTGTTCTTCACTGTAGATGTAACTAGATGACTCATGCTCTAGGTGCTGTGACTTTCCCACACTGATGAACAGTAACCTGAAATTATAAACTAAAATAAACCTGTCTCCCCCATAATTTACTTTTTAAAGGATATTTTAGCAGAACAATAAATGAAATTAGAACAGTATCTAATAACTATCATAGGTAAAAATGAAACATAGCAAGTATCAAAATTGAGCACACCAAACAGATTTGTAGTTTGAAAGACTCAAAGATCTTTCCAGTAGGAATGACCCAGGAAGTCAAGCTGGAGAAGTGCATATTGAAGGGTCTTAAAGAAGGATAGGATTTCTCTGAGATGTCATAAAGTGAAAGAAGCCATTCTAAGATAAGGGAATGGTACAAAGGTACTGAGACACAGGAGTTGGGTCTCCCTTGGCTCCAAGAAACAAGGATAAATTAGTTTTATGCTTCTAAGGCCAAAATAATCGATAACAACAAGGGAAAAAGAAGATATTTTGGCTTACAGTTTTAGGGAGCTCAGTCCTGATTACTTGGCCCTGTTTGCTTGGGTAGAACATCATGACTGTGGTAGCACTGAACGGAGGTGTTTCTTCACCTCATGGAAGGCAGGAAGCAGAGAGAAGTTGGAGAGAAGACTGGGTCGAGACATTCCCAAGGACCAGCCTTGCAATGCCCTGCTTTCTCCTGCTAGGTCC
Organism: Mus minutoides; assembly: GCA_902729485.2. NCBI lineage: Eukaryota > Metazoa > Chordata > Mammalia > Rodentia > Muridae > Mus > Mus minutoides. Next base: position 15,171 of record LR752509.1, on the reverse strand, counting down.
CACCTCCTAATGATTTCTAGAACCTCCTGAAATAGTGCCACCAGCTGGGGACCATGCTTAGTTTATAAGCCTGGAGGGACATGTCATAGCCAAACTATAACAATGAGAAATTTAGATGAATAGGCAATAATAGTTGATGTCAACTGACACTCACTGTGTAACTTCTGTGTTCTAAATGCTCCGTGTACGTCTGTCTGTGCATTCTTTCATTCAGTCTTTACTTAATGATGGAACTGAATTGAATCGAACCATATTGAATAAAATAGATACAATCTTGTATCTCTGAAAACACTACTAGGAACAAATACATATTGCCAAAATTGTTTAGCTTGTTCCTAGAACATGGAAAATAGCACTGAAAAAAAATTCAATAGCTAACTTCTAGACCCTTGCCTTGACCAGGCATGGTGACACACACTTAGAGTCCCACTGTTCAGGAAGCTGAGGCAAGTAAGCTGCAAGCGTGAGGTCAGCCTGAGTTAACACACCTAGACCACGGCTCAAACAAAATACCCTGTCTCACAGTATCCGCCAATCAATGGTGATCCCCTAACCTGCTCACACTCAACCTCCTTGTGTTGCAGAACCCACACTGCAGTAAAACAACCTTTACCCTATCCCAAACCAACCCCCCTTTCTGCACGCGCGCGCACACACACACACACACACACACACACACAGATAGACACGTGTGTGCACGCATACATTGTTGAAATATGATTTACATTTAAACATCTGTACAAATTTAATGCATACGTTTGATGAAAATTGATACAAGAATAGACAAGTGAGGTCACCAGCACCATGCTCTGTAATAAACCTATCTCATCTCTTCTGAAAATTCCTCCCTTGTTTTTGTCATAGTTTTTGTAATAAGAACACTCAAGACCTCACCCCTTAGTGTATTCTGGTATGCATTACAGTAGCATTACGTAGAGACACTATCCTGTAAACTACATAGAACTTTCCTTGTGTAGCTAAATCTTTGTCTCCATCTCTCATGCTCCCCAGAGTCCCTGGCAGGTACTCCACTCTCTCCACTTCAGTAAGTTCAGCTATTAAAAATTCATCATAAAAATGGCATCATGTAGTATTCATTCTTTCCCATCTGGCTTATTTTACTTAGCATAGCATCCCCCAGACCCATCTGTGTGGTCAAAATGGTAAGAGTTTCTTCTTTTATAAAAAATAATTATTTATTTTAATTTTTATTTTATGTGCATTAGTGTTCTGACTGCATGTATGTCTGTGTGAGGGTGTTGAATCTCCTGGAACAGGAGTTTCAGACAGTGGTAAACTGTCATCTGGGTGTGGGGAGTTGAACTTAGAACCTCTGGAAGAACAGTCAGTGCTCTTAACTGCTGAGCCATCTTTCCAGCTCCAAGAGTTCCTTCTTCTGAATGCTAAATGATATTCCATTTTGTGTGTGTGTGTGTGTGTGTGTGTGTGTGTGTGTGTGTGTGTATCCAGCATCTGTTGATGAATATATTGCCTCAATACCTTAGCTATTATGAGATGTGCTACAATGATCACATGAACACAGATATATCCTTTGGGATTTCTGGACCCTATGGTAGCTCTCTTTTCAACCTCTGGAGGAGCCTCTATGTCATTCTCCACAGTAAGCACATGACTTTACCTTCCTCACTAACAGGGTTCAAGGCTCTTGGTTTCTACACATCTTCACTAGCAATTGCTAATTTTGGTTTGAGTTTTTTTGGTTTTGTTTTTAAAAATAATGATTTATACCTTATAAGTGTGAGGGGTAAGGATTTGGAGTGCATTTCCCTTAAGAGCAGTCATGTTGAACACCTTTTCATACATTTTCTGTTCATTTACAAATATCTTCTTTGGAGTATTGTCTATCTAAATCCCTTGCACAATTCTATTGCAGTTACTGGCATTTCCACCTATGAGCTGTGTGTGTTCCTTCTATTAATAGTCTATTTATAGATACATCATTTGCAGCTCTTTCCTCTCATTGTGAAGGCTGGCCATTAATCTGTCATTGTCCCTTTGTTTTGCAGAAGACTTTTAGCCTCACAGAGTCCCAAATTCCTTCTTTTGCTTATGTTGCCTGTGCCTCTGACATCATCTCTAAGAAGTCATAGCCAAGAGCCAAGCAGGAACTTTTCCTCTCTGTGTCATCTAAAAGATTTATGGTTTCAGATTTTAGGTTCATTTGGTCCCACCCCACTTCTAGATGGTATAAGACAGAAGCTTAAAATCATCTTTTTCATGTGAATATACAGTTTTTCTTACACTATTATTCTCTGAACATTTAGTGGAGTTAGTTGGCTGCTTGATTTTATTGCTGATCTCTCAAGTCTGTTCTAGTGATTTCTGTATCACTTTTTATGCCAGTCCCACACTGGTTTTGGTTACGTACTTTTGTAGTCTGTTTTTGAAATCAGGAAGTGTGATATTGCTAGCCCCTTTCCTAAATTTTTCTTTAAATTTATTTAGCTACTCAGATTCTTTGGGTTCCATATGAAATTTTTATCCTTTTTAATTTTTTGTTAAGAATATTTTGGGCGTTGAAAGAGATTGCACTGAATCTGTAGGTCAGTTTGGGCAGTAAGAACATTCAAATAGTTTTAATTCTTCCAACCCATGACAATAAAGTACCATTCATTCATTTGTGTCAGCTTCCCTTGTGTGATTTTCAGTGGATATGTCTTCTCTTCTGTTGTAATTATTCCTTAATTTTTTATTACTTTTATGCTTTTGAAAATGATATATTTTTAAATTTCTTTTTTGGGTAATTTGCTTTTACAATACATTTTCCTGACTTTGATATCTTTTAGCTTTGTTGAATCCATTTATTACTTTTAACATTTGTGTGATCTCAAAGGTTTTCTACAAAGAAAATCGTGTTGTGTACAAAAAGGTAGTCTATTTCATCCTTTCTGATTTGGATGTCTTTTGCTTATTATTCTTACCAACTGGTTCTTACCAGTTCTTCTTAATAGAACTGTAAGAGTGGCCTGTCACTTTGTCCTGGCTCTCAGAAGTAAATATGCCTCGCAGCTGGATGTGATGTCCTCTATGGGCTCCTCACACAGCCTTCCTTGCATTGAGGTGTCTTTGATATCTAACTTGCTAGGAGTTTTATCAAGAAAGTGTTTTGAATTTTTGCATATATTGAAACAATTGCCTGATTTTTCTCCCTCATCTTGTTATTGTGGTATATCCTGTCAACTGATTTGCATATGTTGAATTATCCTTGCATCCAAGGATAAATCACACCCAGTCAAGGTATATTATCATTTTAATGTGCTGTTGAATTTGGTTTTCTATTGCTTTGCTAAAGATTTCCACATACATGCTCATCTGGGATACTGGACTTCAGTCTTCCTTTTTTGTCCTGTCTTGCTGGCCTAATAAACAGTTTGGAATCATACTTTAGTCTTCTAATTTTGGAGGAGTTTAAGAATGATTATATAAACACCTTCTCTTTCTTCCCTCTTCTGATTCACTATGAAGACTTGGCATGTGGCAATGTCTCCTTTATCATAGAAAGTCTTGCTTCTTGAGCTTTCAGTGGCTGAAATGTCTACATATCACCATAATCTGATACTGGAATGCAGTCCCCTAAGCAGTTAGCTGTGGCAATAAGTGCCAAGTTGGGAGTCTCGTACCTAAACAGGCATTCACTGCTTTTTCTCCCAAAGCTTTCCTGTCACCTGCTCAGGTGAGAGATTCCTTTCTACCATTTCTGTGCATGAGGCCATGTTTCCTTGCCTACTTGTCCGCTTGTTGTTGAGAAAAGGTCTCACAAGGTAGCCCAGGCTAGCCTTGTGCTTAGCTCTGCCTGCTTAAGCCTCCCAAAAGCTGGGATTATATGCATACACTATCATATTCAGATAGAGATTCTGTTTTATATTTCTGAATGCCTTGTGTTGACTAAGTTCATTGCGTGACTCAACTTAGGTAAATATTCTTTAACATAGAGCTCTTTAAAAAAAAAAAAGATTTATTTACTTATTTCATGTATGTGGGTATACTGTGGCTGACTTCAGACACACCAGAAGACAGCATTGGATACCTATTACAGACAGTTGTGAACCACCATGTGGGGATTGAACTCAGTCAGTGCTCTTAACCGCTGAGCCATCTCTCCAGCCTGCATAGAGCTCTTATAAAGCAAAAGAATCTCACTTATTAGAAATAGGAAACTACCCACAGTCTCCTAACCCATTCCCAGCAGTAGACAACATTCACAATCCAGGGTCCTCCTCTTTGCTGTGGTTTCAGTCACACCATCTAGACAATGTCTCAGCTTAGCACATCTTATGGCTTTTCCCTTTGTGGGATGAGGGGGAAAGGAATCAGGCCTTCAGGCTTCTCCGCACTGTCAGATTGGTACTTCCAGTTACCACCCAGGGCTTAAATATTTATGCTGAAGCCCCACACTTGTGTTCATCAGGCACAGCCTGCTGCACACTGATTCTATTCCCTGAGACGATTACTTCAGAAGCAGGAAGCAGTGTACAAGGGCAGGAAAGCAGGGAGACAGCAAGAAAGGTAGAAATCTTTGACTTATTTCTTCTTGAAAATTCAGGACATATTATATTGTCTTTTTAAAATTTAGAAAGCAAAAACTCCATTCTAGTAAAATCATGGTGACTAGTATCAAGTTCACTTTTTTTAAGATTTTTTTTTTAAGTGTCAGGGTGTTTTACCTAATGTATGTAATGTATGCACACTATTTAAATGCCTGTTTTCTTCGAAGGCCAAAAGTGGGCACCAGATCCTCTAGGACTGGAGTTGCAGATAGTTGTGAACCATCATGTGGGTGCTGGAAATCAAACCTGGATCCTATGGAAAAGTAACAAGTATTCTTAGCCAGCTATTATTTCTCCAGCCCTGAGTCTTATTAATAAACATTGTTAATAATTAAGAAACGTATGACTTAAATGTCAAAAATTATGTATTATATGACCACTGTTGAGCCAAAATATAGTTGGGAGTTTCTTGACTTCTATGCTTTCAAAAGATAATCAAATACAGAAAGAAATAGTCATGCACAGGCCAATATCTTGTTTGTCTTTCTTTAGTTCTCACCTCAAGTTCAGAAACTCATCCAGAGAACCTTAATAATAATTTACAACCTCAAAAATATTAGCTTAGCTCAAAATTCACATCTTCCATAAAGCTGAGTATCAAGCTCTCTACTAACTACATTTTTAATTTTTTTAAAGAGCAAGCAAGGAAAGATAATAACAACTTCCAGAACACATCTCTGTCCCTCTCTGATAATTCAGACTCTAAGCCTATTGTCAATTACCATGTCCCAAAGTCTTGGGATTCATTTTTCATTTGTTCTCCATCTGTGAGCAAATGGCATCTCCTTGTAAACAAGTGGAAGTTCACAGCCATTCCTCTCCAGGTGCTTAATATTTGCTTCAGTCCCCAGTTCACAGTACTATGTTAATTCCATCTACCTACAAGCAACTTAAATTCAGGAACCAAGCGTTGTTTACATAGGAGCCTCTTCAATATCTAGCCCCGTGTTTTACATAGACAGGAACCCAGCCATTGTTGCTGAATAGAGCCATTGAAATATAGCATTTTAAAAGAATAATTCTGGATGATTAATCTGGCTGGGGCATGTGAGAGAGATGGAAAAGTACAAAGAATGGAAGCAGAGGAATTGCTTAAGTAGCTGTGATAATGTACTACTACATGAACAGCAAGGCCAGGACTATGGTGATGGCTGTGGAGATAGAAACAGAGTATGAAAGACATTTTAGAGACAAAATAAATGCCCCGTGGCAGTGACTGGATAGAGGGGTGAGTGAGTGTGGCGGAAATGATAAGCTGACCACCAGAAATCCATTACTTCTAGAGGGTTCTCAAGAAGTGACTATCCAGTTGGAGCCTCCCTACCTCAGGCTTACTCACACTTATATGAGCCTACACAACTAACATTAGCCATTGAAATGCAAGAGGAAGTTACATATACTCCTTCTGAATTGATGTGGCTAAAAAAGAAAAAAAAAGAGTAGAAATATCCCTGTGACCCCCACAGTGGCCTTTTACCAACTCAACCTGGAAAGAAAGAAAGTTAGGGCCCCAAGTGAGGAAGATGCCTATGTCCCAGAGTGGCTGCCCAGTCCAGAACACTGACAGGCTCTGGGTCAGACCTCACTTGTGTTGAGTCACTGAGACTTTCGTATTTGTTAGTGTAGCAACTTCTACCTTACTAACAATTAATAAACAGAAAGGGGCAGGGACAGCTGTGGATGCTCTTCGGTGGCATTGTCTCAATATAATGAGAGATTTCAGTAGCAGGATCATTTAATAGGGAAGCATCAACACCTAACTGAATAACACCATCATGTGAGGACATGACATAAACTGGGGGGTGAGAAGACTCAACTCTGTATTCAGCAGCTCTCCTTAAAAACTAATACATCTTGTGCTGAAAGATGATTTGGTGCTCAAGAGTGTATTCTGCACTTGCAGAGAACTTGGGTTTGCTTCCTGGCAACCATAACTGGAGGCTCACAAATACTTATTGTAAGGGGCCATGATTTTCCGAAGAGTGATACCCTGGACTCAAATAATATGTAATCGCAAAGAGTGTTTTATGCTGCAGAAGTCCAGCATGCTGGGGTCTCCAAATTACCAAGATAAAGAGATAACCAAGTGAGCTCCCAGGCCCTATTTAAAGCACATTAGTAGGTGACCTTCATCTTGCCCCATCTCTAGGGACCTTTCAGAACTGTTACCAGGCAGTGGGGGCTGGAAATTGTTGCTGGGGAGGTCTGGAAACTGTTGCTGAGGAAGTCTGGAAACTGCTGCTGACTCATTGTCCTTGCAACTCGCAGAGCAACTTCTGAGGCCTGGACTTTGCCTGGACTTACCCAGTTCTTGTAAGATTTAGGCCTTGTCTCCTAACTGCCAACCTGAAGCCTGTCATGGAGTCAGCCTAGCCTTTTCTTAATAACCCTAGCTCCAAGGAATCTGACACCCTCTTCTGGCCTCTGTGGGCACTGAACTCATGTGCTCAAACCCACATCCCCAGCTTCCCTTTGCCTCAGCCTTTGCTCTCAATCTCCTTATCTGCTGGACAATATATGGAGAAAAGTCTTATAAGCAATAAATAGGTATTCTGGTGTAAGACATTATTATAACCTTAGCATCCACTATTAAAAATGTAGGAGGCCATACTGATCTCTTCAATGAGAAAACCGTAAATCTTAATAACAATTACTAAAACTGGACCCTTCATATAATTTTCATGATATAGATACTATTATTATCATTAATTTATAGTGGAAAAAAACCTGAAAACACAGATGGGTTATGCAATTTTCCCAAGATCATGTCAGGCAGACTGACCCCCAAATCTTTGCTCTTAACCACCACAGAAGGATGTCCTTTCCAGGTACATCTCCATCCTCTTAGATGTGGAATCTCAGGTCGTGTCACACAGGTGGTTATGCACTAAATATAGAGTATAGTGACAGAGAAAGCAATTTTCTCCCCGGGAAAATTCTAGTTTCTCATAAAAGGCTGGTTCTGCAGAAAATCACTGAGCTGAGAATGCATAAATTACTAAGGAAACTGAACCAGATATATGAGCAGAATTTATGTTGATAGAAGAAAAAAAAAAACAAAATGAGCCTTCCCCTTGCTATACCTCTCAAATATGATGCTGAAGGGATAAGCATATGGATTTACTTCAGTACTTCCCAGTTTTCCCCCTGTGATTCTAAAACATATGAAGGTCGTCAGGGAGATGGACATCAGTTCCTTGAACCCCTTCCAACGAGAGCACTAGTTTCAGGTGACAAAAAGTTTGTATCAAGGGGAACTGTCATTCCAGAAGCACTTAGCCTGTAAGCTGAGTGCTGTGAGATGCCAGGAGTGCCCACAACATACCCCTTCCTCCTGAGGCCCCAAGGAAAGTCTCACACCAGCAAAGTGAATACCTATGCAAAACATCTGAAGACAATGGACATCAAATGAACCTCCCTTTGGACAAATCCACCCATGCCCAGGATGGTCCTCGGGATTCCACCTGAAGCCTTAACATAAAGGAATTGGTTTTCTTTCGCATGTGCTTGAATCTAATCAGAGAAAATGTCATGCTATGTGTGGTGGTTCATGCCTCTTATCTGCCCTTGGGAGGTAGAAGTGCATCAGGAGCTCAAGACTCATCTCTGCCACATATCAAGTTTAAGGCCAGACTGGACTACATTAGACCCTGTCTCACAAATAGTGAAGGGAGCATTTGCATCTGGACACCCTAGGGAACATGGTTCCCCTAAGTACCACCTGAGGCTAAGGCACTCTTACTCATGCCTACTGATGCTGTTTGTGGTAATCTTCAGCCTCTTAGGACCCAGGTAGAACATTCTCAATCATCTTCCATTTGCTTAATCTGCTCTCTTCTGTTTCCCACACAGAGAGACTGGGGTCTTTGCAGTGTTGTGGCTCTGTTACTGATGCTTTACCTCTGACAATGCCTCATCTTGATTAAGACTCCCACATCAGAACACATTGATAAAAATCTTTTGAAGATGGCAGGAAATGGTGTTGTAAATAAAGAAAAACAAAACAGAAATCAGAAAAAGAGAAGATAACAGGGGGTTGAGGACATCTCGAAAGGAAGACAATTAATTACCCTGCAGTCTATCCTTTCCTCCCCCAAAGGCAGGGGTCTCTGTAACTCTGGTCAACAGGCTATCAGAAAGAGAGAGAGAAAAGAAGGAGTTGTTCTTTACCTCTGAACACCACCACTAACTTGGACTTGTATGCTACATAACTGATCCTTACAATAGTCCACTTTACAGAAAACTAGGGCCAGGTGGCTTAAGAGATACACTTAAGGTTATGGATTTCCAAGCAAAACATTTCTATGAATTCTCAGCCAGGCTGTTTGCCTCACACCACAATTCCAGGATAACAGTTGGGGAAAGAATGCAGGCCCCTACTGACAGCCAGCTGGAGGGTGAGGATGAATCACAGGCTCTGTGGGGCTCCGAGCTTTGTCATGGAAAATGATGTTAATTACAAGTGGATGATCTATAACTCTGAGTGTCTAGGAATCCAGAAGCCGATATCCATGAATTTTCATAAACTACCATTGTTTAAGTTGCCAGTTATGATCTATTAGTGGATTATGAAACTAATTTAATGGTTAGTCACCTCTTCCCTTTTTAAGTGAAACAGTTGTAAAGGTCTAAGTAGATCAAGATAAGGTGGGATAAAGTGAAATTAGATAAAATAGTAAAAACAAAACAAAACAAAAAAACAACAAAAAGCCAGCATTTATCCCACCTAGTAAGGGTAAACACTGTTTTAAAGTGAGTTTGTTTACTGAAGAATAATATAAAATATACTTCTTACTAGAGGACATGATCCAAAATGATTGAAATCTAGATTCAAATTATAGCCACACACAGAATTTTGTAACAGAGTTTTACTGTAGTCCTGCAGATATTTGTCGGTTTTATATTTTAATTGTCATTTGGTCTTTTCTCTGTTTTTTGTTTTTGTTTTTGTTTTTTTTAATCTTTTTCCTTAAGCCAAGAATTTTTATCCCATCCTTCTCTGTATCACCTCAAAATGCAGTCCCTCTGGGGAGATTTCTAGTGGCTCTAGTGGCTGTCACAGACCGGGATATGAAAGGAAGGAGAGAGGGAGGGAGGTTATTGAGGTGTTGGGCAGGTCTACAGAGCATGCTGAGCCTGTAACCTCTGGTTCTCTGAAACAGAGAACAAGGCAACAAAACTCTAGCTGGAATGCCGCTGAGGCCCTGGACTCTGGGCAGTAATGTCGCTGTCTGAGAGGAACAGGACTGCAGTTACATCTTTGCTTCTAACATCTCTCCTTGTGGGACGATGATTTACATCAATGTGTTCTGAGACTTCAAATAAGGATCTGTTGGGGTAGGGATTCTTATTTTAAGGAAGTGTGACTGGCTACCCAGGTGAAATTGTGGAAAGTCATAAGAGAAATGAAGGTTTGGAGGACACTGAAGCCCAAGGCTTCTAGCCTGTTGCTCAAAACCAGCATCACCAAAGCAAGATTGTCCCCCTCAGTTGAAGTCTATGCCAGTAAGACAGGAGGTGCGAGGGCCAGATAGACTGCTATGATTCTGGAGTTTTCCTCAGGCAGGTTTCCAATGGTTCCTCCTTCCTTGACACTCTTGAGAACAAAACTTCTGACTCCCTGTGTAGTTCAAAGTTTGAAGTCAAGTTCATTGACAAGAAAATGTAGTCTGTGTGCCATCGGTTTCTCTGTTGTTCGACGGCTGAGATAAAGGTTGGTCAAGAAGCAAACGCTTGACTGAGAGCTTTTAAGTCTAAGCCATCTGATTGGAAACTTGAGATGTAGCACCGTGTAATCTTTTCTATCAGCCTGGTCTCAGGACAGCTTGGCTTGGAATAATGTCCAAGAAATTATTAATAATGAGAAAACCTTCTTTGGAGCAGCCACAGTCTACTAAAGAGATAAGAAATGCATGTACAGCCTCCTGAGCTTCGCTTTCCTATTCTCTTTTGTTCTTTCAGTGAAAAAAAACCTTGTGTCTCCTTCAAGGGATTGCATGGAGAGCTGACATGAAGTCAGACACCTGGTTCTAATTGGCTTCCTGCACTGAGATCTGTGCACAGAGGATCACAGTGTCCATTTCAGGTCTGTCCGGCGATATGCCTTGTCAACTACTACTGTGTCAAGCAGCCCCTGGTGGCTTTATAAAACAATTGACCTGCTCTTGACCTGTTCTGTGCCACTGGTGCTCAGGGGCACTCTCGCTGGCTAAATACTATGTGTCCCATGATAGATTATAATAAAGACTATAAAGACACAGCCAAGGCTTAATGGCTTCCAGCAGCCAATACTACAAGGAGAAGTTCTTATCAAAAGAGCATCAATGTGTCTGTTCACCTGTGTCTGTAGGTCAAGTCAGTAGCAATGACTTAGAGCTACTCAACCACAGCCCTCTTCCCCTGCAAATAAGCTATTAGGTAGGAATCATACCACTCAGTTAAAACACCAAGCTCCAAATTATTATCTTTTTTTTCAATTTATTATTTTATGTGTATGAGTGATTCACCTACATGTATGTTTATGTGTTATGTATATGCCGTACATATGGAGGCAAGAAGATGACATCCAATCCCTTGGAATTGGAGCTACACGAAGTCGTGACTGCTGAGAATTGAACCTGGGTCCTCTGAGAGAGCAGCCAGTGGCCTTAACCACTGAGCCATCTCCTTGGTCCATGAATTACTATCTTTCCATGTTTCTAGCTGGGCAAAGGAGTTAGTCATGATTCCTGTTCTGAACATGGTTAAAGAAATTAGTCACTTGTATACAAAAGAAACAAAGCATAAAAAATACTTTATTCAGAAAAATAATTGACATTGGCATCATGTGTCAGCCAACACTGCTATTCACCAACAACAACACAGGTCAGTGGCAGAACATGTTTAGACAGAGTAGAAAACAATGTCAATAGTTTTGAAGACTTAGTGTCACCGACTGTTTTAGGTGTTGGGTATATCATCTCCTTTACTCTTCAGAACAGCCTGGGGGGATTATTATCTTCTGAGAAAGATGATGCTTAATGAGTCTTAAATAACTTCTAAAATCTGCCTCCTACTGCAAGTAAGTCCCAAGGCTCTTGCTATAATCCTCCATATATATTTCATGATAACCTAGATTTTCTCCACATTGAAGTATATACTGTTGCTAGTTTGGTAGACACTTGTCATTGAAAGACAAATCAAGATGGCAACCTGGGTCCAAGATTTAGACTTTACAGGCCAATAGTTCTCAACCTTCCTGATACTGTAACCCTTTAATACAGTTTCTCATGTTGTACTTACCCTCAACCATAAAATTACTTTTGTTGATACTCTGTAACTGTAATTTTGCTACTGTTGTGAATTGTAATAGAAGTACCAGAGATGCAGGATATTTGATATGTAACCCCTTTGAAAGGGTTGTTTGACCCCTCAAGGAGTTGCACCCCACAGACTGAGAAGCACTGCTATCTCTAGCATGATTAGTTTTGATTGTTTACCTTCAGCTGTGCTCACTATTTAAAATATGAGTGAGTTATAAGGAACAAATGTACAAAAAGTCAAAGGTCAAGAAGAGTGGAAATATGTCAAAATAAGGCCAAGAACACTGTGCTGGCTAGTTTCATGTTGTTTTGACATAAGTTCGAATCATCTAAGAGGAGGAAATCCCAATTGAGAAAATGTCTCTTTAAGATCTGGCTATCGGCAAGCATGTAGCACATTTTCTTCATCAGTGACTGGTGTGAATAGGCCCAGGCCATTGGTGTCACCCATGTACGATGGCCTTGGTTCCTATAAGAAAGAAGGCTGAGCAAGCCATTGCAAGCAAGCCAGAAAGCAGCAGTCTTCCATGGCCTCTGCATCAGCCTGCCTCCAGGCTCCTGGCCTGTTTCAGTTCCTGCCTTGACTGCCTTCAATGATGACCAGTGATAAGGAAGAGTAAGCAAAATAAACTCTTTCCTGCCCAAGTTTGGTCATGGTGTTTAGTCACCACAATAGAAACTGTAACCAGTATACACACAGAAATGCAGATGGTAACAGGCTGGGCGTGCTAGAGCTTAACTTTGGTTTACAGGAACTAGATTTTTTGGGGGCATCAAAATAGAAAGAGACTGAATATGTTGGACAGTCTTCTATGTTCATGAGACAGGAAATGCACACTTCCTTAGGGAAGCAATGTGTCCTTAAGTTTACGCTTAAAACAAATTTCTCACAAGAAGATTCAAATTAGATGGAAAATGTCTTCAACAAAGAAAATTATGTCATACAATAGGGCTCTTTCCTAGCATTTTTCTCACTAAAAATCAGTAAGGTGACAAAGTTCAGCTCTGTGAAACAGTATGCTTAAGGCCAAGCAAGATGGCTCAAATATACCTCTCTTATTATCTCTTTTGGTCAAAGGATATAATGTATGAAGAAATGAACACACCATCTAAAATCTTTCATAAGGAGCATTTTTTTAATAGAAAAGATTAGAACTGAGAACCATTTCTCCTTACAAGTTCTCTTCCTCCTACGAATTCTACTCTACCAGACCACATAATCTGGTGGGATCTACCCTAGACCAGACTGTTAGAAAAAGTTAGTCCAGAGACTATCAAAGGACTATCAAAGGACCAGAGGCTTGTGATGTTTTTGAAAGATGAGCAGAGCCAATCAGATTGATCTTCAGGAATTTATATTTAAATCTCCAGCTAGCAGAAAGGACCATTGTTAAAGAATTGCTTTGGGGACCATGGTGGACCATGTGCTGAATTTGTCATATGTAATCAGAAGAGTGCAAACAGAGCTCATGATCACAGGGAGAGAAGCTATGAATTCAAGAGAACAATCTCCTCAAAAGCTACCTTGGATCCCAAACCACCTCCTGCTTCCAGGTCTGGCTACGCTGAGCCAGGAGAGCCTGAATCCCAACAATGAACTTCCATTTTCTTCTAAGGCAAAGTCAAATGGGTATTCCTTGCAAGCAAATGAGCCTGACTCAACTACAGAGTGTTAATAAGAGTTGAACAACAGACTCTACAATGATCCAGTCTCTAGATGGCAGGCACTGTGTTGTTGAGTGCAAACAGACCCAACACATGAGAGAACAAAAGCAGATGGTTTACTGCTTGTCAATTTGGATGACTCTCTGTGGCATTATGCTGAGTGAAAGAAGCCAATCTCAAAAGGTTACATGTTGTATAATTCACTTATATGTCATTTTTGCAAAGACAAAGTTAGAGTGCTGGAGAACAGATGGGTGGTTCCCAGTAGCTGGGTTCAGAAGGCAATGACTATAAATGAGTAGTGCAAAGGAGTTTGGCAGTTCCTCAGACCCATGTCTGCATTAAAATAATTGAGCTACAAAATGGAAAAAAAATGAAGGAGGAGGAGGGAAGAAGGGGAGGAAGAGTGAGGGTGAACTTCTTTGAGGTAGAAGGATCATTGAATAGACTAGACTCTCAGCCATTGTATAAGGAGAGCTGGCCCCAGGCAAAGCTGCTTTAGCAGTAGACAGCCCTGCATGCTGTTAGCCTTCTTGGGCCATCTCTCAGTACCCCCTTCTCTCCTTCCTAGTTAGCATTGTCTTTAGACTTGCTTTATGTGTCTTAGTGTTTTGCCTGCATATATGTATGTGTACCACATGTGTACCTTAGGCCCACAGAGGTCAGAAGATGCCCTGGAAGTAGAGTTATAGATGGTTGTGAGCTGCCATGTGGGTGCTGGGAATTGAAGCAGGGAACACTTCAAGAACTTCAGCTTCAAGAGCAACAAGTACCTGAACTATCTCCAGCTCCTGATTTTGTCTGTATAATAAAGCTAGGCAAAGGAAATGAGCCGTGAAGGTAGGATTTCAGGCATTAGTTACCAGATAAAGAAGGCTTTGACACCCAGGATCAGAAAGTCATATTATCCCTCCACAAATTACAGAGTAAATATAGATTATCTTCTATTATTCCAACAGATGGCCTTGATAAGGGAAGAAACCAAGCCTAGACAGATCACCAAATTCTTCAGGGACAGAGAAGACAACCTCTAAAAGAAAGGGTCTGAGAACCAACATAAAGAGAGCAAAGGCAGAATCAGTTTTTGCTGTAGTAAAAAGAAAATGATTGTGTACAATGTTTGGGGTCAGAGTTACAGGTAGTAAGTAAGGCTTTAACTTAAAGCACTTGGTAAAGCAAGGAGAGATATTCTCCATGGCCCCGCCAACTTCCCTGTCTCAGCCAATAACTACATTTTACATCTCTCTAGTCCCCACACAACATTTCCATTAGGGACTTAGCAGGGATGTGTAGGTGAAGCAGCACAGAGAATTTGCTCTTGATCAAACATTGCCATAAATGTATTAGTTACTTGTGTATAGTCTTGACCCAAATACTTGAATGAAGATATTAAAGGAAGAGAAGATCTAATTTCATCATTGCGGGAAGGATATGACAGAGCAGTTCAACATCATGGCAGCCAGAAATCAGAGAAATGGAATACCAAAAGGACTAGTGAGAGACATATCCCAGAATATAGCACCTCAGGTGGCCTACTTCTTCCACAGAGGCCCTGCCTCTAACCTTTCATGGCCTCCCAGCATGGCCAGCATCTTCTGAATGCACTCATTACCTTAGCACCCAGATGATCTAGTCAT
>LR752508.1:47720-80699 GCA_902729485.2 Mus minutoides | reverse complement strand
ACACACGCAGAGTAAAGAGACCCATCCGACAGCTTAGCTACTGTCATATTTAAATGTGATTATTTCAGACACAGAAGGAAACAAATTCAGAGTTTGTCTTTGCTCTTGCTTTTTTGAGTTCAGGTAGTAGTTAGCTATTCCTGCATCGAAATCAACCCAACAGTGAGTAAGTACTTAGAGCGGCAAACCCAGCTTCACCTCTCTTGGATCTGGGATTCAGAGTATCTGCCCTTCTGTCTCACTGTCTGCAGCCAGTGCAGATGGTGCTTCCAATCTACATTTGGGCTATAGGTGGGTGAGGCCAACTATGGCTGCAAGCATTGCCTCCTTACCCCGTGAGCTTCTCTCTAGGCAACTCACTGTAGGGCAGTTGGCTTCCTTCCGAGTATACAAGAGACGAACAGCCAAGGGGATGCCAAAGTCACTGCTAAACTGCATCCTTTGGCATCTCCACAAGGCATTCCAGGGTTTTTACTGTACTCATTAGGAGTGTCACCAGGCAAGCCTGCACTCGGGAGGAAGGAAGAGATGAGACACCATAGAACATAGGCATGTACACCAGAAGGTAGGGCTTGCAGGATCAGTGTAAAAGGCTCATGTCTTCACTCAAGTGGGCTACCTTAGTTTTCTTCTCGAGCTCTTTGGACTGGACTGCCAACATTGTTAATCAACCCAGTGGGTTTTATGTCAGTGTGACACAAGCTAAAGCCATTTGAGAGGAGGAAACTCCTCTCAGGAATGCTTCCATAAGATCCTAAGACTGTAGGCAAGCCTGGTTGGGGGGGGGGGGCATTTTCTTAGTTAGTGATTGATGTGAGAGGCCTCAGCCCATTGTGAGTGGTGCTACCCTTTGGGCTGGTTGTCCAGGGTTCTTAAGACAGCAGTCTGAACAAGCCATGAGGAGTAAGCCAGTAAGCAGCACCCCTTCATGGCCTCTGCATCAGCTCCTGCCTCCAGGTTCCTACCCTCTTCTAGTTCCTGTCCTAACTTCATTCGTTGATGGACTATGATCTGGAAGTGTAAGGCAAATAAACCTTTTCCTTGACAATTTGTCTTTTGGTCATGGTGCTTCACCACAGCAGTAGAAACTCTAAGACAGTATTGGAAGGATGTGTATTGGGAAGCCACAGATAGACGATGACTTCTTCTTCTTCTTCTTCTTCTTCTTCTTCTTCTTCTTCTTCTTCTTCTTCTTCTTCTTCTTCTTCTTCTTCTTCTTCTTCTTCTTCTTCTTCTTCTTCTTCATCTCCAGAATTAATGATGGGAAGATTTGTCAGCACACACACTTCAGTTATGAATGCTCTAAAGTGTTTCAGACAGAGGCTGTGAAGCACTGCATAGCAGAGTACAAACACAGCATGTTCCGAGAAGAGCCGACCAGGAGATAGGAAGGTACACGGAGGGGTCTAAGGCTGTGGGTCTGGCTTCACTATGGCCTTGACATTTAAATGAGAGAAAGCTGTGCACTATGTGAACATACTGTGGTGCCAAGGTCAATACTTCATGATAACTCAAACTCAAAAGAGATTGCTGGCCGCAAACCCCATTGGCTACTCTAACCACATAGTCACATGGAAGAATGAATAGCGAGCTCTCTAACAAAACTGTTTTATAGGAAGAGTACAGATCAGGGCTTGGTACAGTGAGTGGGATGCTACAAGCTCCTGCAGAGACAGATAGGCAAGTATGCTGTGGAGAGTTATTAAAGTTGAGTCACATAGATGACTTTCCTTTTTATCTTGACCCCCAAATTTTTGGAATGCACTAATGTGGTTGCATGATCTGCACTGAACAAGAAGACGTTGAGGTGCCTGGAGAGACGGGATGGCTGGTGATGTGTCTCCAGCGTTGGCTCACAGGCAGGTTCAGATTCCCAGCACCTACGTCAGAAAGCCATTTTTCACAGCATACCTCATAGAGACAATGGCATCCTTGAAGCTTATTCCTGTGGGCCATGAACCTAACTGAAGTGGCGAGGTTCAGGGTCAGTGAGAGACCCTGTCTCAAAAATAAAGGTGGAGCCTTAACCAGGGAAGGAAACCTGACCTAGACCTCCAGCTTCCATATGCTCACTCACACATCCACACACCCACTGACAAGCATATATATCACACACACAACACACTACACAGAGCGTTTTACTTTTTTTTTTAATGCCTTTCATTTTCTTTCTCTTCCCCTGACTCTTCCCTGACTGTTTCAAAACCCCAGCAATCCTATTACCCTCTATTAGTCCATAGGATTGGAAGCTGTGCACATGGACTTGGGGCTTCTCTGTGGACTGTTTTCATTCAAGCATATCAGCCTAGGCTCCCGGTTGTGCTCTAACTTCATTTAACTGAATTTTCGATCGAAAAGTCTAGGTTGTATATGGAAAGTGTGATGTTCTAGAATATGTCAGCTGGGGACATATTCTATGGCTCCCCAGTGTTCCCAGTGGTCAAGTGCTTGTCTCTCATGCTTGGGAAAAATAAACCCAACCAATGTATATGCTACAGAGCATCCGGGATAAAATGT
This sequence comes from Mus minutoides, assembly GCA_902729485.2. NCBI lineage: Eukaryota > Metazoa > Chordata > Mammalia > Rodentia > Muridae > Mus > Mus minutoides. The sequence continues at coordinate 78,182 of LR752508.1, read as the reverse complement.
ATGTATGCGGATGACCACCCCCATGTGTATTACCTCACATGCTTAGCTTTTGTGATGAGAATATTTTACCTCTACTCTCTTGGTGTTATTCAAGGTTCAAGTCCCTGTACTGGTAAAGGCATCTTTTAATTCATTTCTTCTGTCTAAGACAGTTTTGTGTGCTTTGATTGATATGTCCACACCTCCGTGTCTTCAGCTCCCCCGGAAGCTTTTGTGTCTAATAAAAGTACTTCCGACTTTCATTATTTCAGTTTTATTTCAGTCTCTGCATATGAGTGGATTCACTTAAAGACCTCCTTCCCATCCAGGTTGTTGAAAGCGATAGAACTGTCCTCATTTTAAAAGCTAAGTTGTATCCCACTGCACGTTTCATCTGTTCATTTGTTGGTGTGCACATCATCATTTGAGCCCCTATTTTCACTACTTCAACAAGTTCTCAGTGAGCGTGGGAGTGCGGATATCTCTGACACACTGATTCCATTTGCTCTTGCTAAGTATCCTCCATTGGGATTTCTGTACAGTAGCTGTCACTTTTGTTTTTATTTTTTTTGTGGAGCCTCTGTATTATTTTCCAGAAGGCTGTGTTGGTTTAGATTTCCACCGTTGTGTACAAAGTTCCCCTTTTCTCTGTATATTCACCAGTATTGTTTTCTGGGGTGGGGTGGGGGGGAGTCAGGGTTAAGATAGGGTCTCATGCAGCCCAGGGTGGCTTCATACTTATTATATATATAGCCTAGGCTAAATCCCTAACTCTCCCGCTCCCACCTCCAGAGTTCTAGGATTGCTGAGTGAGCCATCCCAGCCAAATCAATTTACATCTTTTTGGTAATGGGCATTCTAACAAGTGTGAAGTGCTCTTACTGTTTTCACTTCTATGATTTGTAATGTTGGCCTTTTGTTTGTTTTGTTTTGTTTTTTGGTATGTATTGGCCATGGTAGAGTTTCTTGGAAGAAATGTCTGTTTGGATACTTAGCCTCAGTTTTTCCTTTGTTGTCTGTGCTTTGCAGGGGTGTGGGGATAGGGGTGAGAGTGAGGGTGGTGGTGCTGGGGTGAGGATGGAGGTGGGGAAGAGGGTGGAGGTGGGGTGGAAATGGAGATGGGGGTGAGCGTGGGGGTGGGGGTGGGGATGGGGTGAAGGTGAGGGTGCAGAAGAGGGTAGGGGTGGGATGGGAATGCAGATGGGGGTGAAGGTGAGGGTGGGGTGGGATAGGAGTGTCATACCTAAGATACCATTGCAGCCCAATGCTGTGGAGCAAGCATGGTAGAATATAGTTTCAGGCATTCTTCATAAGTCCTTACTCCACATTAAGCTGGTGTTTACATAGTAGTTCCCCCATTTTCGCTAGGGGATGCGTTTCAACCCCCACCCCAGTGCATACCTGAAACTGGGGGTAGTCCCAGGTTGCCATGCGTAATTAACCTGATACTGTGCAATCAGTTTGATAGCTTCTATTGCCAGCCAGTGACTATGGAGTAGTGCATACTGATTCATGTCTTAAGTGGGGTCATGCTGGATGCTCTGAGATTTTTACCATGTTACTGGGAGTGGCTCAAGATTTAAAACTTTTAAATTGCTTCTGGGATCTTCCATTTTATATTTTCACACAATGGTTGATGGCAGGAAACAAAGCCATGAAGAGCTGAAGGTAAATACAGGCAGACAACTGCCTAAGCTTTGAGATTAAAATCCACTTAGCCACATGTGGACATCTGATTTTTCCATCATTTGTGGTTTTGACACCTGTGTTCTCTCTTCTGTCCCATTGGTCAGTGTGGTTGTTTTTATGACAGCACAGTGCTGACATGACATTATGAGACAAGTAGTAGCCTCCAAGGATGCCACTGGATTCACTGAACGTGCTTTCTGTTGGCCATCTACTGCTGGGCATGTGTCGTACCATTAAGAATAGTTTGGCTTACCAGTGAGATTCCCTCAGAGAAAACAAAATTTTCACTTGCAAGTGATTATCACTTCACAAGGGATAGTGTCTGGGTTAGGTATAGGGTCATGTGTCTGCTTCTCTCAGCCCTGGGACACCACCTGGTGCAGCCCTGTGCAGGCCATGTGCATGCTGCCTTGGTCTCTGTGAGTTCCTGTGTGTTACAGATTGAGTTAAAGGGCCTTGTTCCCTTGGTGTCTTCCATCCCCTCTGACTCTTACTGCTTCCTCTTTTGCAGGGGTCCCTGAGCCCTGGGGTGGGGGTCGGGGTTGATGGAGATATCACGTTTGGGGCTGAGTGTTCTAAGGTCTTCTACTCTTCATATTGCCTGGATGTGGGTCTCTGGGAGGGCTGCAAGTTTTGCTGGGTATAATAGTCTTGACTTGTATCTGTGATGTCTTGTTGAGTATGCTTCACATCTTTCCAGACTCTTCTGGCTTCAAGAGTCAACATTAAGTAGTCAAGTGTTATTCTAATAGGTCTGCTTTTATATGTTACTTGGTCTTTTTATCCCTTGCAGCTTTTAGTCTTTTTCTTTGTTCTGTTCATTTAGTGTTTTGATTATTATGTGCTGAGGGTTCTTTTCTTTTCTGGCCCATTCTGTGTGGTGTTCTGTATGTTTCTAATACTTTGATAGGTTAGGGGTATTTTCTTCTATGATGACATTGACCTGGGTTTTTTTTTCCCTATCTTTATATCTATTATTTTTAGATTTTGTCTCTTCATAGCAGTCCTAGGTTTCCTGGATGTCTTGTTCTAGGATTTTTTTTTCTTTTTTGATTGAACACTTTCTTTGATTGAGGTATCTGTTTCTTCTATCATGTCTTCAATGCCGGAGATTCTTTCTTCCATCTCTTTCATGATATTTGTGAAGCTTGCCTACAATACTCTTGTTCAAGTTCCTAATTTTTTCATTTCCAGAATTTCCTCTGTTTGGGTTTCTTTATTAATCATTATTTCCACTTTCAGGTCATGACTTGAAATATTTTATTTATTTCCTCCCATGGTTTATTTGTGTTTTCATAGATTTCATTAAGGGATTTACTAATTTCGTCTTTAAGGATCCCTAGCATATTCATAGTCTATTTCAAGGTCTTTGTCTTTGCTTTGCTGCAATTCTCAGGCCCTACTATGGTAGGGTTACTCAACTCTAGTGGAAATATAGTGTCCTGTTATTACTGATTGTGGTTTTCCACTGGCATCTAGGCATCTGCTGGAAATTCTAGGTGTTCATATCTAGTCTTGTCTTTGTTGGGTTTCTGGTTTCTAGGAGGGTGTAAGGGCAATATGATACTGGTAGGGAATTCTTGGATCCTGCTAGGTGTGGCCACTGGGGAATCTGGGTTAAATGTTTTTCTAGGCATGGGGAGTTAACACTTATGAATGAGGATGGGCTGGCAGTGGGATCTTGAGGGGATCCCCAGGAGGGAGGAAAGCAGGGTGCTCACCAACTTTTGCTTAGTTTTCTGGGAACTGGGGCAGAGAGTAAGGGGAGGCCACAACCAGTAGTTTCTTATAGAGATGGGAACGAGGCTGGGGAATTGGATTTGGAAGCGCTGAGGTAGAATGAAGACTTTAAACTAGTCTACCTGCTTCCCTAGTTACAGTACTGTGTGGGTTCCCAGGAATGCCTGCTGGGATTGGGGGCTGAGGTAAGTGTTGAGTCAGGGAAGGAAGGGTAGAGTGGAAGATTGGTGTGACCACTGGAGATACGGGCTGAAGGGGGTGAGGGGCAGAAGATTGGCGTGATCCACTGGAGATATGGGCTGAAGGGGATGAGGGGTCTAGAGAAGGAAAGGTAGAGAGGAAGATCGGGTGATCCACTGGATAGATGGCCTAAAGGGGGTGAGGGGCCGCTGAAGCAAATGGTCTGCTACAGAGCTGAAGGTGAGACTGAAGGGTTGGATTTGGAGTAGAGGAGGGAGAGGTGAAGATCCAGTTATCTCAACTGTCCCTCCCCATCCACTTGGCTACCCTCTATCTTTTGCCTGGAGAATTTAATGCACTAATGTTTAAGGTAGTTGCTGATGGGTAAGACTTATTGTTGCTATTTTATTCATTGTTTTATTTTTTCTTTTATTGAATATTTTATTTATTAACATTTCAAACGTTATCCTCTTTTCCTGTTTCCCCTCCACAAACCACCTATCCTGTCCCCCTCCTGCTTCTATGAAGGTGCTCCCCTACCCACTCACATACCCACATACCGCCTCCCCTCCCTGGCATTCCCCTACACTGGGGCATAGAACCTTCACAGGACCAAAAGCCTCTCCTCCCATTGATGCCCAAGAAGGCCATCCTCTGCTACATATGCAGCTGGTGCCATGGGCCCCTCCATGTATATTCTTTGGTTGGTGGTTTAGTTTTTGTTTGCTGGTTGTTTTAGAAAGCCTTCTGTTCTCCCTCCTGCTCTTACTGTCCTTTTCTGATTTGGTAAATTTTCTTTGTTTGTTTGTTTTTTTTGTTTTTGTTTTGTTTTGTTTTGAATGTTTTTCTTTCTTCTTTGGCAAATATATGATAGGTGTTTTTTTGTTGTTGTTGTTTTATGGGTACAATTATGTTTATGGAAAACATCTTATGGCAGTACAGTAAATTTTAAGCCTGGTAAAAATCTCATGCCAATGATTTATAAAACTTTTTCCTTGAATGGAGTCTAGCTAGGTGAAGCATGGCAGTCATGACTCTGGCAGGCCTAGGTCTTCTTCCCTATTCTTTCTGCCTTGCAAAAAAAAAAAAATCCCATTAGATTATATTCCTAAAGCAGCTAGCTAGGTCTCTTCCTTTATTTGTATATTTCCTCCTGAGGCTGACTACCAAGGTCCAACTATCAAAGTATTAAAGTCCAACAATCAGAAGTCCCATTTGGCTACCCTAATCAACATGCCCAATCAAAATGTACTACCACATACTAACACAGCATTCCCCCCTTTACCTTTATAAACTGCCATTTTCCTATGTGCCATGTCTGCCTCTTCTCTCTCCAGAGGCAGTCTTTGTTCCCAACTCAGGGACAAATATCCCTGGCCCCTCTCCCTTGTTCCTTTCCCTATTTACTCTAGTCCTCTGACTCCTGTCATTGTCTCTTATTCCCTGCTTTTTATCCCTCTGGAGCAAATAAATCTCCTTTGTGCTGAGAACTTGGACCAGGGGTCCTGAGCTGATACCAATCTTTACATTAATCCCTATATTTTTTGTTTTTACATATTTTTTCTCCCATTTTTTTATTAGGTATTTTCTTCATTTACATTTCAAATGCTATCCCAAAAGTCCCTCATATCCTACCCCACCCCTACCCACCCATTCCCATATCTTGCCCCTGGCATTCCCCTGTACTGGGGCATATAAAGTTTGCAAGTCCTAGGGGCCTCTCTTCCCAATGATGGCCGACTAGGCCATCTTCTGCTACATATGCATCTAGAGACACGAGCTCTGGGGATACTGATTAGTTCATAGTTTTGTTCCACCTATAGGGTTGCAGACTCCTTTAGCTCCTTGGGTACATTCTCTAGTTCCTCCATTGGGGGCCCTGTGTTCCATTCAATAGATGTCTGTGAGCATCCACTTCTGTGTTTGCCAGGCACTGGCATAGCCTCACAAGAGACAGCTATATCAGGGTCCTTTCAGCAAACTCTTGCTGGCGTATGCAATAGTATCTGCATTTGGTGGCTGATTATGGGATGGATCCCCAGGTGCAGCAGTCTCTGGATGGTCCATCCTTTTGTCTCAGCTCCAAACATTGTTTTTGTAACTCCTTCCATAGGTGTTTTGTTCCCAATTCTAAGAAGGGGCGCAGATGTCCCTCAACAGAGGAATGGTTACAGAAAATGTGGTACATTTACACAAACTAGTACTACTCAGCTATTAAAAACAATGAATTTATGAAATTCCTAGGCAAATGGATGGATCTGGAGGGTATCATCCTGAGTGAGGTAACCCAATCACAAAAGAATGCATATGATATGTACTCACTGATAAGTGGATATTAGCCCAGAAACTTAGAATACCTAAGATACAATTTGCAAAACACATGAAACTCAAGAAGAAGGAAGACCAAAATGTTTTTTACATATTTTAAAATGTTGTACTTATTAACAAGTTACTTTAGTGATTTTAATGGAGCTATTCTGTTAACTTTAAGTTCATTTTTAGATTTTTAAGAGCAAAGATCTGCTTGGCTTGTGTGTGTGCGCGTGTGTGTGTGTGTGTGTGTGTGTGTGTGTGTGTGTGTGTGTGATATGTTTCACATCATTCTCAATACAATGGCAAACACAGAATACTGTTTATTGCTTTGAGATTGACTTACCTGTTTAGAGTAGTGGTTCTCAGCCTGTGGGTTGCAACCCCTTTGGGAGTAGAACGATGCTTTCACGGGGGTTGCCTAAGACCATTGGAAATACCAGATATTTACATTACCATTCATAACAGTAGCAAAGTTACAGTTATAAAGTCGCCATGATAATAATTTTATGGTTGGGGGGGTCACTGTAACATGAAGAACTGTATTGAAGGGTCAAAGTGTTGGCAAGGTTGAGAACCACTGGTTGAGAGACTGAAGCCCTGTGAGTTTTAATATGATCGACACAGGGCTGTTGTCTCACCTGCTGTCATTAATGCCATGTTCCTCTCTCCTCTCTTCCCAATTACAGCATGTGCATTCCGGTACAATGGGCTCTCCTTTGTCTACCTTATCTACCTCTTGCTCATTCCTCTGTTCTCAGAACCAACCAAAGCAACGATGCAAGGTAAGGTCCCTTATTGGTCCACAGCAGAGTTAGAAAACTTGTGTGTGCTTTTCTCGACTCCTAGAGTTTGTCTCTATTCAGGGAGAAGGGCATTATCTGGGCAGTGGGGTGCGTTTCCAGTGTTGTAACCACTATCAAGTAGAACAGAACAGTTTATTTTGGGTGACACATGTCTTCATTATGTACATAGTCATTCTCCAGAGTTATATTAGCTCCCAACTACGTAGACCGGACAGAAAATCAGGAATTCTGTGGCTAATGAAAGCTAATTCACAGTACTGTCAATTAAAATAAGGCTTGTGGTATAGCAAAGCTAGCACATGCATTTAAATAATGTGTTGTTGGGGAGAATATGGTCATTGAAAAGAGCAGAGCAACTCTTTTCAATGACCCACTGGAGGCCTTGGGTGGGAGAACTGGGTAGAGAGCCTGGTTTTCTGCCATTCCTTGCTAGTGGAACATCAGCTGAGTTTTTTGTTTGTGTTTGTTGTGTTTTGCTTTGCTGTTTTTTTTTTTTTTAATACATATTTCTCGGGTACACAGTGAAAGCAGAAAGCAGTCTCTTTACTTTAGCTAGTATCTAAAGCAGGCTCCTGTGAAGCTCTAATTGCGTGTTTATTGCTCTGTGAGATGACAGAGGAAAGAGCAGCGACTGTTTTCTGAGGGTCTAACTCAGTAGCACCTTCTGGTTTTTGATCCACCTTGGTTGAAGTTCTTCCACAAATGTGAAAATGAAGCTCCCCTGAGCCCGGTGAAATAAACTGTTTTTGTAACACGTTGTCATTACAAGAAATAAGGACCGTGCCAAATGCTGTAGGTGAGTGAAACGGCTGTGTGTTTCCATGACAGGAAAAGGAAATCCAGCTTGTCCTGACCTTCAGTGGCGTGAGAAAGGCCATTGGTGGTAACTGCCTTTTAGTGATGGGCTCTTTTGGACAAACATCGAAGACAGTGTACAAAGGACAGCAAACAGCTTCATCTTTCTCCTCCTTCCTGATGATGGGATTTAAATACTGCTTTGCCCATTTATTCTAGTAGTTAGAGCTACAGATGCTATGCCTGTTTCCCTGACCCAAAAGAAAATTCACATTATAGCTATAGCTCTGAACCATGTGCTTAATAGACCAGGTTAAAGAAAAGCTTAGAAGCAGAGGTTTATGCAGATCCTTATTAAACAGCAAATGCAGTGTTTATGGGACTTCATTCACCATAACCTCACTCTGAAATGTTCAGCATAGGATTTCTGGCCTCAGAAATGAGATTATCATATATGGGCAACTCCTGTTCCAGAGTTTGAAATGCATGCTGCAAAGAAAGACTTTGTAAGCATTCAGAACACAGTGCTTTTAAAGTGGGTGCTTTTACCTGTTCCCTTGAATTTTCTGTTGCTCCTATGTCAATATAGGCTCCTGTTCTGTGTGGAGATCAAGTAAATAAAATTGTCTTCACCCTTGTGTGACAGCTCTTAGATTTTCTTTTTTATCTCCCAGTCAATAACCCCGAATCTCTAACAATTTTAGAGGTGTCCATTAGGCTAAGCCCAATACACTGGGCCCTGACTCTAACAGGATATGACATACACAACATAGAATCAAATTCTACAAATCCTCCACATGTGCAGAAATATCCTGTGAATGAAAAGTTACAAGGTCAGTATGCAAAGAAGACCCCAGATGCCTGCTGATTCTGGTCCCACCAGAAGGGAAGGGCAGAGCAGGCTTACTAGGAAATCCCTACATCCGCATTCGGAAGCAGCATCCTGGTGTTTGATTTTCCTCTTTCCTGCTTTTTAGCACCAGGAAACATGACTGATGTTAACATAACCTCATCTGTTTGTTTGCTTCTGTAATATGTATGATTTTTTTTTTCTGGCCTACAGGACTCAAAATCCATGCATTTCTAGAGACTGTGTGGAAAGACAGAGTGGGTTACATATTCCTAGGTGGTGTGAGGGCCTGTATTGAACCGATGGGCTCAGTCTGTCACAGAGGAACCGCGTGGCATTTTAGGACAGGGCTCAGGCTCAGATGCACGGAGCAGTGAAAGTCTGGGTTCATAACCACATCTCGGGAATCAGCTGACAGGCACATTAGCATAGCTTCTCACTAAGCTCCGCACTGTACCTCCTGGAAAGCCCATGTCCAAGTCCACGTGTGAACTTGAATTGGTCCCAGGAGCTGATTAATACAGACATAAGATGCATGCATGTGGCAACTGCTCCTGTTCTTTCTGCTCTGTCTTTCAACTTGTGTGGATGAAACTACTTGAATAGAAATATCTTTCAGTGCCTGGGTTATAGACTGCACTGATAAAGAAAGATCATTTATACACCCAAACACTAAAATTTCTGTTTTGAAAAATTCCCATAGAGGACATGTTCTCAAATTCTCAGTGAAGAGAGCTTTCTATCACATGCTGATGTCATGTGTTGAGCCCAGTCTACCCCACCACAGACACAAACACCAGGGTAATAAAGTTGCTCAGAAATTCATTATACACCACACATGGAACTATCTGATTAGGGAAAAATAAGATTTATACATCAGAGAATTCTTGATTTGAAAGGAAGAGCTTGTAGGAGAGGTGAAACACATTCTCCTAGCTAGCAGGGGAATCCTTTCTGCAACAGCCATGTGGGCTGCCCTAGTGGCCCTTTACATACTGGTGGTGTCAGGAGCTCCCTTCTCACTGGGGACTCTAAAGCAGCAGTTCTCAGCCTGTGGGTTGCAACCTCTTTGGTGTTTAAGGAACCTTTCACAGGGGTCGCATCAGATATTCCGCCTATTAGATATTTACATTGTGGTTTGTAACAGCAACAAATGATAGTTATGAAGTAGCAATAGAATAATTTTATGATTGGAGGCCACCTCATCATGAATTAAAGGGTTGAAGCATTAGAAAGGTTTAGAACTATCATCAGACTTAAAGCAAACTGAACTGTACTTTTCTACACTTCTTGGACATGTTTCCTACCTAAAGCAATAATGAATTAAGAGAGGTCAGAGGCCACCTTCCAATGACATTGGGAATTGCTTGTGTAAGCCTAGGCAACTCACTCATTAAATGGCTAAGACCCTTAAATGTGTTACTATCTCAGTTGGGCTGAATCTTTTGGGGTTCTAACCCAAGTCAGGAATGACTGCAGGTATTTTATAAAAGAATATTAAGTATAAGAAATTAATTAAAAGTGATCAGAAAACCAAGAACCTGGGCGGAACATTGAAACAGCATAGGCTTATCAGCTAGATGTATGTTGTGTGCATGCATGTGTGCATGCATGTGTGCTTCAGTAACAGAGCCATTGCAAACTGCTAGAACCATCGAATGCAGACAGCGTGTCTGTATGTAAATCATCATTACTATTACTCCCCACTCTAGGGTGTGTCACTCAGGTGCAGTGGTCTGAAGAAAGGGCTCATGGTATCTAATGTCTGGTGGGGCACAGGCTTAGGGATAATGGTCATCATCGTCATTCATCTTTAACATGGCTGAATATGCCTAGTTCCTCAAGTATGTGAGTTCTCAACTGTTCTTCCAGAATAATCTCCTCTAGAGGCCATCTTCTTTGTCTGATTGTTTTCTGAAATGTCCTGTATAGTGTGCAGAGCCAAATAGACTTCTTTGTACATTACCTGGGTTCAGACACTTGCTGATGGCTACACAGAATAGACTATACAGTAAAGTGCACAGATACTTCCCTCTGCATTCACAAGCCACTTCTGGTGACCTTGCATCTTACCCTGGATTTCTCAAGCAACGGCTCGTCACCATCTAGTGTTTGCATGTTGACAAAGGCTGCTCATCAAAGCCCCCTTGCCTGTAACGGACTCTTCGAGCTTCACTAATATTATTGCAAATAAACAGCCTTGCCATGAGGCTCACTAGAGACTGAGCAAGCATTTGACACGAAGGTCACCTGGACTCTTTCCTCTTACCCTCAATTGATACAGTGTGCTTTTGCTCTCTTGTTTGTGAACATCAAGAGAGTGGGGAATACACTACTATGTTGACTATTGTGCTTGGTTTGTGGGAGACAGCCAGGCAATGATTGCAGAATGAAAGAATTTACCCCAGTGTCTAGTTTTTATGAAGCATTTGTGAACATGGCTGCCATCACCACAACTTCCGTAACAGCAAAATCATACAATAGTTTATTATGTACACAGGTCCTCTGGAAACAGAAGCATAGGGTACCACAGGCCATGGAACTCTGCTGTTTTCAATTTCATTAGGATCAGAGAATCATGAGTAATTGAAGACATCAAGTCCACTAAAATGTTTTATGTGTTCAATTACAATGTTAGGCATTTTATTTAAGCATGTGATACTAGAGCAGAGGAAATGAGAATTTTCTTGCTGTTCATAAACAGAGTGCATTGGGTTAAGGATTGAGACAGACCTCCATTAAATTCTTTAACTAGTGTGTAATAAACATCACATGGCTGGCCCAGTGTTTCAGATTTGGGAGGCGCTAAGTTCTTCATCCAGGTATACAATAGATTTCTTATACTGTGTTCTCTGAGGACAATGTACTGGTAAACATGGTTTGTATTTGGTTCAGCTGGGAGATGAGTGTTTGAAACATGTGGTTTGAAAGAAGACCACAGCAAGTGCTCATCGAGCACAGAATTAGTTCAGCATTATTTGTTTTAGTGTCAGAGTAATGCTAGATCAAAGGATCTGGCCTGTAGAAAATGTTCTCATTAATGGCTATAGCTAATCGTCACTGAAAGGTTGTATAAGTTCTTTCTAAACAACAGCAAAGGATTAAGGTTTTCTAGGTTCCTGAATGTTTTTGCTCCTAGAAATCTCATAATATTTAGGCGAATTAGCCTATTTATTAATAGAGAGCTAGTAGCAATGTCTACTAAGTATATCTGATTATTTTCATGCACGCGTTATTTTAATTTTCTCAGTGACCTCTTGAGTGGTATGCTGCATTATTTAAAACATTATTACACAGTGCTGGAGAGATGACTAGACATTCGGAGTACTTGTTCTTGTAGGGGACCTGGGTTCAATACCCAGTACCATATAGTGGGTCACAACCACCTGTAGCTCGAGTTCCAGGGGATCTCATACCTTCTTCTGACTACTGAAGGCACCGGGCACATATATACATGGAAGCAAAACATTCATAGCCATTAAATAAATAGATAGACAGATAGATAGATAGACCTTAGATAGATAAATGATATATCGATCAATAGGTAGGTAGGTAGGTAGGTAGGTAGGTAGGTAGGTAGGTAGGTATGTAGGTAGGTATGTAGGTAGGTAGATAGATTGATGGATAGATTGATAGAACTATACTGTTTATATTGAAGGTAGAGGCAGAGTTCTAGGTGGAATGACAATAAGCCCAGGCCACTGTGTGCATGGTCTGGCTATTGGCCTCTACAATGTTCTGACTCATGCCCTGGACAGAGCTTAGTTCTCTGGGGTTTCAGAAGGAAATAAGGAAGCCAAGTTAGTTAGTGAATACTTTTGGCTGATAGCTAATTTGGCTCTGAGCACACAGGTCTGGAAATACACCATGAGTCCACTTAAAGGAAACGTTGTAACATATTGGTGTGGATGGATGGCTTATGTGTACCTTACATAGACAGCATATCACATTAAGTGTGACCAGTTTTTGCCTTTCAACAGTTGTTAATCAAAAAACTGTCCTTCACGAGACACCGTGTTGAGTTTTGTTGAGGATGAAGAGGTGTAGAAAGACTGGCATTTCCCTGGAGTGGCCCTTTCACACCCCATGTTTTATGCAGCTGGTTGAGTGTTGGCTTTTCCAGTATAACTGCTTTTGGAAGCTGCCTATTTAACCCTGGCTGAGGCTGAACTGTTACTTTCTTAAGGCGATTTCGTGGTTCCCCTTTGTCTCTGTCTGGAGACAAGAGAATGAAAGCTGTGGTGGAGAACTGATGTCCCTGTGAGAGGAGTCTGACTCAGGTAGCATTCAGAGCCAAGCTGGATGTGGATAAAGCTGGCCACTAGATGGGTTGTGTTGATTTCAGAAGAAAAGGGTGGAGTGCTTTGTACAAAGCAGGGTCTGAAGGTTACTTCTCATTGTGAAAGAGACAGTTTGATGCTGACTGGGGTGAGAGCCTTAGTGCTGATACACATGGCAGATGTGTATACTGCCATGATGCTTGTGTAGATGGATACATGTGATCTCACTTGTTATCAGATGAACCATGCAGGCGAGAAGGCAGCATCCCGAGGAACTGGTTGATTCTAGAACTACCAGAAGTCAAACAGTATCCTCAATATCCAGCTTAGATTTTCCTGTGGCCAGGTACTCTCCTGGAGGATGGTTGTGACACAGACAACTTCATCACCATCTGCTACAAGCCAGACACTCTCGATGAATAGACGTTTGCTCTAGTACAATTAGAAATGGGCCCACAGTCTGGGGAGAGAGACACACATCCATCTGCAGTGTGATATTTGAAGGACACTGGAAATTGCTGTCTGCTTGCTTAGCTCTCCAGAAAGTCACTTTTGTTCATGTTTGTCTTCTTGAGTACAACCATACCCATGGTGACAGCATGGTATATGAGTTAGATTTGGAACTTGGGGCTAAAGTGGCTGTGTGCACGCCCTGCAGTCTCTCTCTGTTTCTGTTTGTGTTTCTGTCTCTTTCTCTCTCTATTTCCTTCCCTCCCTTGCACCCTCTCTCCCTCCTTCCCTCCCTTCCTCTCCCCTTTCTCTTTCTCCTTCCTTCCCTCTCTCACTCTCTCATGACAGCTGCTATAAAAGAAATGACAACCTCTCTACATAGAGTCTTTCAGTGGGTCTTTGGCCCTCTAACAGAATCTCGAGGTGTATAGATTCCTGGAGAATGATTGGATACCTAATTCTTCCCCAAGAAAGTTTATGGAATACAGGTTACCAGACACCAAGACATCAGGGGGTTCAGATGTCATGTTCCTGTCGGTGCAGAGGGTTCACCTTAACCAAACATGCCCCATCTCCTCCCTTCCCCTACATCCTTTAATTCACACATTAGCAAGATTCCCTTCTCTAGACTGTAGTATCCCCCAGCCCCAGAGACAGACTGGCTACAGGCATGAAGTCTCCCCTTTCTATAAAACTTCTAAAAAGGAACTTTCCCTCTGCCACATGGGCAGGCTTCAACTCTCCTTAAAGTCTTGCCATGCTGTTTGTCTATCTGTCCACACCATTAGTTAATTGTTACCACACTATTCTAATAAATCTCTTACTCATCAGGACGATCCACTTCAGTGTTCCCCCTGAACTGCAAACCTTACACCTTTTGTTGAGAAGCACACCCAGAGGTGGATGGCAGGCAGGGACATCCAGGGACCGTGAGTTTTCTGGGCTCCATGATGGTGGCAGCTCCTTGTGGAGTTGGCAAAACACAGAGAACAACCCATTCTTTGTCAGTGCCAATAAGATTGCCAAGGGAATAACAGAAGAACTGCAGAGTGCCAGCTTTTGCTGGCGTTGCTGAAGAGTTTTTTGATGTGCAGTTTACAGAGGTTTTGCTTACCTTCTTATTTAGAGTAATTAAGAATAGCTTTTCTTTTTCGAATGAATTTTGTTTTTGCTATTTGGACCAAGAGAGTGGTTCCTCTGGTTCATTTAGTCACATTTACACTCTAACATTACTATTGGTATTTTTCTTGCTTAGTGGGATCTCTTGCAGCATTTGGGAAGGCGGGGGAAGAGAGGTGTAGAAAATGAAGGGCTTCATTGTGTTCTGATGACAATCATAAGCAGGTGAAATTTACAGCAGGCCAGGTTAACACTTGTAAACATTTTCCAAAGTTGTCTTAGAATGATAAAAAAAAAAGAATGTATTTTAATTCATGTAACTCTGAATAGGACCCTACTTCAACAGGAAGTAGTACTAATCTTCTTAATTATATAAAAATTATATATGCTTATATAATATGTATATTATATTTTATTATTAATAAATGATATAAATGACATAATCTTAGAAATCTTTTTAATCCCCCATATACACCCAAACTACCTTATTTCAAGGTTCTGACCCAGCCAGAATACTAACAGCATCCTGAACAAAGAAAAATGGTTTTCAGTTTCTCTACTTAAAGAGGCAAAAAGGTCTGTAACTTGTAAAGCTGTGTTTAGACGTCAGAACGGAAATAGTAGCAGATATTTAAAACAGCCTGCATCTGGTTTTTGTTATAAATAGTTTTTAGACCATTAGGCTTATTATTACTATGTTTTACTATGTCATAATAAACCAAATGGCAAGAAAATATTTAATTGGATAAATTACTTGGTAAGTGTTTTATTGCCAGTAAGATCAGCTCACCACCCAAAAGGGTGCTAACTAAAGTAATTAGTCGTTTGTGCCTCTGTTTTTGAAATCGACTATAGAATGCCTAGGGTTTCTGTCCTTTTGTAGGATGGGGCAGGTTATTATCCCATGATTGCTGTGCATTTGGCATGCATGCAGGCGGCCAGAGGGACTTTCAGGCAACATAATTCTTGGTTCAGGAAACAGCAGGTTGTTTTAGTGCATGACAATAGAAAAGATTATGCAAGTCCCAAACATTTCTTTATTTGGCTCTGACAAATGGTGTCTATGAAGCAAGCCCACTATTTTGATTATAGTGTATTATTCGTTTGAACTGATTTCAGTTTGTGGGTCTGTCCTTTGGCTGTTCACAGACGTTTCTTATCATCTTCCTGGGTCAGACCTGGCGTGCCGTTACTCACCCTGCAGTGGGGAACAAGACACTGCGCCACCACCTGTTGGCTTTGCACTGTTGGGCAAGCTACTGAAAATTTCAGCTCTCTGTATTCTATGTCTGCTGAGCTTGGTATAGTTTCTGAATAGAGTTGTCAGGGTTGTAATGTATGCCCAGTAGATGCAAAAAGAGCTGCAGAGAAGTCTTTTGGTTTTCTGGTTTGGTGACCAAAACGCTGAAAGCAAAGTTTAATTTTGACTCAGAACTTCAGGGTTTCTTGTCCATGGTTTGCTGTCTCCACTGTTTTGTTCTTGAAGGGAGGCAGAGAGAGCATCAGAGGGGTGAGGGCTATGACGGAGGAGGCTTATCTCTTGAAGGCCAGTGGGGGCTATAAGATATAACGGAGAATGGCAAACCCCCAGTGAGTGCTTCCTCCATCAGGACCCCACCTCCTACTTCTTCATTGACAAGGTCAGCATCACTATCTTCTCTCCATGGCCTTTGGTGCTGGTGGTCGGGATGTCCAAACTAACCCAAGGAAGGAACCATCGCTCTCCTCTGACTTTAAAAATTCATTTTCCATTTAAGAATATTCTACTGAATGTGATTTACTTACATATTATTTCAGTCTTAAAAAAAAAAAAAAAGTTGCCGGGTGTGGTGGCGCACGCCTTTAATCCCAGCACTTGGGAGGCAGAGGCAAGCGAATTTCTGAGTTTGAGGGTAGCCTAGTCTACAGAGTGAGTTCCAGGACAGCCAGGGCTACACAGAGAAACCCTGTCTCGAAAAACCAAAAAAAAAAAAAAATGTATATATATATTGAAACTAGCTTGCTTCAGAGCCTGCAAAAGACTAAGTTTGAATTTAATTATTAGTCAAGACGGATGTGTTATTTGTGTGACTTCTCCTACATATATCCATATACCTAGAAATGGACAGATGTATGGGGAAGAAAAACTCAAGATAAAAACCTTACATTGAGCTCTCAGGCAAGGCTACCCACGATTACAGGAAGGATAAGCAGGTGGTACCATGCTTGCTAGAATCCAGGCAAGTATTCTTCCGCCCAGTGTTTCCTCAGTCCTTACACACCTTCAGAGTTGACTGAGTAATGCTGGAAGCTAAGTCTAAGAAGTTAATTTATTGAGGAAGTGCTTCTAATATCAATAATGCAGGGATCCACGCAGATACTCCCTCAGCCCCTGTATGCTCTGATAACAACAGAAAAAAAATAAGGGCAGACATTATGCATGCCCTCCCGATGCCTCGGAGCACATAAGTAGACAATTATTGAACTCTAAACAGCAGTTTGGTATACATTTTCAGTATCGAGCTGGAATGGATGCCAGCATCAAGCACGCATTTATTTACTTTGGCTCGCTGGGTGCTGAGCAACTGAAGTGAGTTCTATAAGTGACTCAGTAGTGGAGCCGCAATCCTTTCAATCTTGCAGCTCTGGGGTGAGACCCCCCCAATCTTTCCCTCATCTAGTTCTTAATTTTACTTACGTCATGTTCTACATTTGAGTTGCAAATGCTATGATGCTGTGATATGTTTTGGAATAGGTCATCACAGTCCCCTCTGACAACCTAGAAAAGGGACTGTCATGTTTTAAAATGTGGTGTGTGATATCTGATGTGATGTCATATATTATGATGTGCTGTGTCACCCACTCATTCTTCTGTCCCTGTGATGAACGACTCAGGTATGTCATCAACCTACAAACAGGAGAGGTTTAGCTTGGCTCATGGTTTCAAAGGCTTCAGTCCAGGGTTGGGTACCTTTGTTTCTCTTGGGCCTGGAATGATGCAAGATGCCATGGTGGGAGAGTATGGTAGAAGATGTTCTTACTTGACAGCCAGGAGGGAAGGGGAAAATAGGAAGGTTTAGGGTCCAGGACCTAATTAACTTCCATCAACCAGATCCCTACCTCCTAGTGTTTCTACCACCTCCAGATGGTGCTGTGGAAAAGAGAGCAACTTTTCAACACATGGGCCTTTAGGGGATACTCACCCAAACTGTAAGGCTGCCCACTTAGACTTGGCTGTTGACACCGTGACAGTTTTCCAGGACTCTCTTTCCAGGGTATTAGGCCTCACTGGAACAGGACCTGAGTATGGGAGCATGTGTTCAGAACTACGTGTGAACATCAGTCTTTAGGGTGTATTTCTCTCTTCCATCCACAGCAGTCCTTATCTGAGCTCCTTTGGGAATGTATAAAGGATTACAGCCATCAAATATCAATCATTTCACCTCTGTCACAGATATCTTGGGGACGCATGGTATCTTCAGAATGAAAACTGTTCAAATACCAGGGAGGTTGGAAAACTTTTTCTCTAGTTGTTTATGGGAATGTCCTGACTCTTACTGTAGTGAATTTTTGCCCAGACCCCTCACCATTTAAGAACCAGGTGTTGACCCTCCTTATGCCTGGGCTGTTAGCAGCAGAAGACTCATTTATATCATAGCATCTTAGCTGAAAAAGGTCGACCTTATCCCAGGCTCTCCCTTTCTGCTTGTGAGTGTGGCTCCCACCTCCATGAACGGTCACAGTGGGTTCCATCATGTCATCTGGCCTAATTCTGGAATAACTCTGCATGGCTCCTCTCTAGAGATATTTGTTGTGGTGGTGGTGGTGGTTGTGGTTGTGGTTGTTGTTGTTGGTGGTGTGTGTGTTTGACTGTCTGGTACATCTGCCATACTTAGTAACACCCTAACTTTTCATTCTGTTGTACCTTCCTTCTCTCTAATCACTTGTCCCGCACATATGCCTATTAAAGCACTGACTTGCGAGTCTATATCTCGAAGGGACTCTTTTCATAGGTAGATTGGCAATCTAGTAAGCCTTACATGTTAACATCGATCTTCTGATGTCAAGGACAGCAGAAGTAGGGACCATTGAGGTAGGGGAACCCTGGGGACCCTATCAGGAAGGACAACCCAGACCACACTGAGTTCTGACTCTTGTTTTACTGACTGAAGGTGAATTTCTAGCGTATAATTGTGTGGCCTATGATATTAAGAAGTTATTCCATAAGGTCATTGCACCATGTAGAAAACAGCAGAGGGTTTTAGGAGTGTATTTTAGATGGATAAGCAATCTCTGAAAGGAGATACCCTCATCTGTGCCTTATGTCCTCTTCATGTTCTCTGTAATCCCTTGTGCTTCCTCTCAAACTTCCACATGGGAACTTTGTTTACCTCTCCTAAGAAGACCCTTTCCTCCCACATTCTCCAGACTTCTTGAATGCTTTCCCTTCATTCCACACATCCAGATCAGCATGACAGATTCTGTTGTAGACATATCTGGGTGGGTCCTGGATGCTTTGATCTCCACAGGGCATCTGTTCCATCTAGGAGTAAGCAGTTGAGATGAACCAGGGCTGCCTCCTCATGGACTGAAAGCTAGAAGGAGGCCAGGTCTGGCTTTTGGAACACTTGAGGCAGCATTATCAAGAAGTGTTTCTTGATAAGGCACAGCCAGAGTAAACCCTGTGCAGAGCTAGTGATGTGGTGACCACCTGCCTGACTGCTGCCTGGCACCATATGCTGTCCCTCCTTCCATGGTGAATTGCTAGCTGCTTATGATATAGGCTAATTATTTATTTAGTACCAGACTCCAGTAACAGCTAGGCATGGTCAGGAAGCAACAATGCTCTATCAGCGTTTTCATTGAAAAGGATGCTTTTCAACACTAGCCTAGTCCATCTCATCAAACAGAACAGTGCCAAGGTGCTGCTTAGGCTGCAAATGGGCAGGAGCCGGTCTCTCATTGAAGCATATGCTCGTCATCAAATATTCAGCAGTCCAGGCTTTTACAAAGGCTTTGTATAGGCCAGCACACACACTGCAGGGAATAAGGAGCCTAGCCCCTGAAAACTGGGTGTGGGAGGGCTTTGTGCTGGGAAATGGGAGGCTGGCTCGTTGGAAGGAGGAGTGATGGGTGAGTGGTTGCCTGGGAAATTAAAAAATATTTGTGGTCCAGACATTTGCTCCCCTTTTGATGTTGTGTGTAATGTTCTGATACAAAAGAAGTATAAAACTTTGTACATTCGTCTAAATGACAATTTAGCACAGGAAGATAGAAATAAATTAATTAATGCAGGTGGATACGATGTCAGTTTGCTCATCCATCTGATTAATATATCTGAGACATCTACATTTTCCAACCAGCATGCTGGTAACTAATAATGCAATAAAAAAGAACTTAAAATAATCATTATAATCTACACATTCACTGTGTAGTGAGTGACTTTAGGGTATACATTTAACTTTATAGAAGATACTTTGAAGTCTAAAGACAGCCAAATTATCATTATTCACAGATTCTGTATAGTGAATTCATCTCCCTGCTATATATAGATTGTAACCTTCAAATCAATATTCTAAGTGTCATCAGACTTACTTATAGGTGTGCTTAGAGCCACAGAAATTTGAGTTGCCTGATGCTTATTCTGGGAAATGGCGAACTGGCCAAATGGAAGGAAAGGAGAGATTGGGAAATGGTTGCCTAGAAAATTACAAATATCTGTGGTATTTATACTGTGGTATTGTTGCTGTGCTACAAGATGAAACCCCACTCTCTTAAATGCTGCATTTCCACACCATATTGCTTTTAGATAATTTCATATTTTCCGTTGGTTCTTTGCTGTCCAATGCTCCTGAGTATAAGCAGACTATGATCTACCTTTGAATTCAGCTCATATAACAATGCTGTTGGCTATAAGCCAACTGATGTTATTGAATCAACAGTGTGTATTGAGTAAGGTTCCTTTAAGCAAAGGTGCATGATAACCACTTTGTAAGTATTGACAGGTCAATAACACATAGGCTAAGGCTTGTGAGAATCCAGCCCCCTGATCTCCTCCAAACAATCATTGAGTGTTTGTTGACAGCAGCCCTGTGAGCTTCTCTGCACATGATAAGTCAACCAGGCATGTTTTCTGCTAGAAGGTGAGGGCCTGCTTAAACTCAAACAAAAGACGGAAGAGGGAGAGAGAAATGTCATACGACTTGCCAACTGTTTGGAATTTTCTCCAAGCTGGGCTGTTATTGTGGCAGCTTGGAGAGTAACGTGGCTTGAAAGACACTCCATCTAATGCTATCTGCTTCCTATTTAGTGACAGGCCATATTTAATTTGCATTTAGTAGTGTCTTCTGAGATCATATGGTGAAAGTCTCAAATGTTTGGCTTAAGAGTCAGGTCTAAATGAAGTCTAAATCATCACAGAGTTGACATGCACAGCAGTTTGATGAGGAGCTTTGCATGAAACATTAACTTTTTTTTTGACATTTAGAAATATTTAATGTAGCATTTTGCATGTGGCCCACATGTCATCTCAGGATGTCTGTCCTTTGCAAATTAAGTCAAGTCATTCTAAGGCTCTATCTCCAGTCTTGCAAAATCCCAATGTCCCCTTCCAGGTTTTCCCAATGGCTCTCAGGGCTTCACTGTTAAACCCTCAACTCTGTCTAGAACCAACATCAATAGTGACAACAGAAATTGGAAAATGTTTCCCCCTTTCCCCAAAACAAAAACTTAGAACCTGTGAGTGTTTTGCACCTTATCGAGGCATCAAAACAATTAAGAGACTATATGCAACACAGATGCAAATAAATTTAAAAGAAACATTAACTTTTCTCCTTTTCTTTTCTCTTCTTCCTCTCCTCTGCTCTCCTCTGCTCTCCTCTGCTCTCCTCTGCTCTCCTCTGCTCTCCTCTGCTCTCCTCTGCTCTCCTCTGCTCTCCTCTGCTCTCCTCTCCTCTCCTCTCCTCTCCTCCCCTCTCCTCTCCTCTTCTCTTCTTGAAAAGATTTCTCTGTGCAGCCCTGGCTGGCCTGGAATTCACTTCAGGCTGGCCCCAAATGCAGCGATCTACCTGCTTGTTCCTCCCAAGTGCTGGGATTAAAGGTGTGTGGCCTCACTGCCTGGCTCATTTTTCTTTTAATTATATTTATTTTGGTTTCGACCTTCATTGCATGTATACATGGCATGTGGCAGTGTAAGAGGATACTTTCCCACAAATACACATTGTAGGTGACAGTGGGTACTTTTTCCATTGCTGTGATAAAAAGCCATGACCAAGGCAACTTATACAACAGAGTTTGCTTTAGCTTATGGTTCAAGAGGGTTAGAGTTTTTGATAGCAGACTGAAGGCACAGCAACAGGGGGCTGGAGCAGAAGCTGAGAGCTCACATCTTAATCCACAAATGGAAAGCAGAGAGCATGCTGGGAACAGTGTGGGCTTTTGAAACCTTAAGCCTGCACTCAGTGATATGCTTTCTTCAATAAGGCCACACTTCTGAACATTCCCAAACAGTTCCAGCAACTAGGAACCAAATATTCAAACTTATGAGTCTGAAGGGTCCATTCTGATTTAAAACAATATAGGTGTACCTCATCCTCCATCTTAACCACACAGGTCTACCTTGTCCCTCAACATAACCATGGAAGTCTACCTCATTCCCCACCTTCTTTTCCACTCATCCTGTTAACTCCCTTTGTTTTCTTTCATACTTCTACTTCCATATCATATATACATATGTGATTTTATGTATCTACAAATCTATGAACCATAAATAAGAGAAAATATATACTCTATGTCGGCAGAGGTCTCTGTGCTCTTCATGGACAATACTGTGATGAACCACCAGAAGCAAGAAGGAAGTTTGTCACAACATGACTCAGTGATGTTGAGTAGTTTATTTTAAGCATATGTAAGCACAGCAGAATTTGGTGAAACTTATTCTGGTGATGATTGACTCAATCCGGCATGCACAACAAAGCCAACACAAATCTCCATGCAGAACAAATTAGCTAAATGTAGATCAGGTGCGATGACATTGGAACTCCTTGTAAAGTCCATAAAGATGAGTTCTGTAGATTGACTGAGAAAAGGAGATATTCAATTAACTGAAAACAAAAGAAAACAAATTTACAATAAAGAGCTGGAGGAGTGTCCAAAGAAGTTGCCAGCCCCATAGAGAGTGTAAAGTTCACCAGTTTAGAAAGTACATCCATTCCAGCGTTCTGGGCACAAAACAACAGGTTTTGCATTTCTTCCTTTGAAGGAAAAACCCTGCATGCGTAACAATCCAGCTTTCCCCAGTATATGCCTCTGAGCACAAAGATACCCCCTGTGCCCCTACTTAGGTCTTTTTGAGACTGGCTTAATTGACTTAGTATGTTCATCTCCAGTTGCATCCTTTTTTTTTTTTTTTTCTGCAAATGACATCCCTTTATTCCTCTTTATTGCTGAAAAAAAGTCCTATTGTGTTTATGATACCATATTTTCCCTATCAATCCCTGTTATTGGACACTTAGGTTGGTTCTATAGTGTAGCCATTGTGAACAGTGAGCAAGAAATCCCGACGTCTAAGTGTCTTTGAGACATGCTGACTTGGGGTCCTTTGGTAAATGCTAAAGAATCAAATAACCAGGCCATATCGTAGATCTGGTTTTAGTATCTTAAGGAACTACCTTACTAGCTTCGACCATGGCTGGACTAGTTGACATTCCCATTGGCAGTGTCTAAGTTTCTTCTTTTCTATACCCTCCCCAGTACTTCTTCTTTTTATTTTACTAATGACTTCTATTCTAAATAGGATGTGAAGGAATCCCAATGTAGTTTTAACTCACATTTCTCTGATGTCCAATAAAGTGGAACAGTTACTCACAAGTTGGTTGGATGTTTGCAGTTCATCTGGGAATATTCACTTCATGTCATTCGCCCATTTATTGATTGGCTTGTTTGAATACTTTATTTATTGTTTTAGTTCTTTGTGCATTCTAGGCATTAATCTCTGTCTGATGTAGAACTAGCAGAGATTTCTCTCCCATTCTGTTGTCTGTGTCTTCATTTGATTAACTGATTCCTTTGCTGTGTAGAAGTTCTAATTCATAAAGACTCATTTGTCAATGTTTGGCCTTATTTCCTGGGCAACCATTATCATATTCAGAACATCTCTGTATATGTCTTTCTCTTGAACTGTTCTTCTTAGTTTTTCCTTGAATAGTTTAAGAGGTTCAGGTCTTGTGTTAAGACTTTTGGTTCCTTTGGAGTCAGTTTTTATGCAGGATAAGAAATAAAGACCTGGCTTCATTGTTTTATGTATAGATATTCAACGTTGCCAGTATCATTCGTTGACACTATTATGTTTTCTCCAATGTGTATTTATGTCATTTTTGTTTTTAAATTATGTGACCAGAATTGCCTGGGTTTGTATGTGGGTCCCTTCTTTATTTTCTTCATTTATGTATCTGTTTTTGCACTAGTATCATACTGTGTCTGCCACTATTGCTTTGTAGTATACCTTGAAGTGGGGACTACCTCTCAAAGTTTTCATTTTGCTCAAAAATATTTTGGCTATCTTGGACTTTGGGTCTTCTCTATGAATTTTAAGATTTCCCCCTTTTGTTATAAGGGGTAAGGGATGGCACTGGGATTTTATTGAGGATTACATTGAATTTGATTGGCACATTGATTTTGGTAGTATATCCATT
The DNA here is from genome assembly GCA_902729485.2 of Mus minutoides. Lineage (NCBI taxonomy): Eukaryota > Metazoa > Chordata > Mammalia > Rodentia > Muridae > Mus > Mus minutoides. The sequence goes on along the minus strand of LR752508.1, from coordinate 54,313 downwards.
TTCACAATATTAATTCTTCTAATCCTTGAGTAGGGAATGCATTTAGTCTTCTGCTACCAGTTTCTTCCATGTTTCAAAGATATCATTATAGAGGTTATTTCTTTCCCTGATTAGATTTGTTACAAGATAAATTTTTAACTATTCAAAATTTATGATGTGTGCACGCACTATTTTGCTTAAGCCCTGTTCTCCACTTTCACCTCTTCCCTTATCCTTATCACCACCATTTCCTCTCAATTTCATGTGCTCTCTTTTTTCCCCCAGATCTATTGAGTCTACTTAGTGTTGCCAGAATGCATGTGAGTGTAGGGCCATCTACTGTATAATGGTCCTCTCTTAGGGTCTGCATCCTTGAGGGAAGATGAGTCTTCAATCTTTCTCCTCAGCATCCATAAGTTACCAGTACCACCTCAGTTGAGGTGGGTTTTCCTGATCACCTCCCTCCACCATGCTGGGATTTTGAATGGCTTTTTCTTGTACAGATCTTGTGCATGTTGTCATAACCACCGAGAGTTCATTTCTATCTGGAAAACACTGCTCACTGTAATTCACCTATTGTCACTGGTTCTTTCGATCTTTCCTCTCCCTTCCTGTTCAGTGATCTCAGGGCCTTGGGATGGGGGAGGATGGCATAGGTGTCCCCATTGGTGTAAGATATTTTCTGAAGCAATTTGAGCGAGGTTGATCCTCTGATTTCTTTCTTGCCATTCTTGTTACTGGTACATAGGAAAGCTATTGAATGTTCCTCCTATTTCCTCCTTACCGTTCTTATTGGTATATAAGAAGGCTATTACTTATTCCTCTCATTCTTGTTATTGGTATATAGGAAGGCTATTGTTTTTTATATGTTAGTTTTGTATCATCCCATTTACTTAAATGGGTTTATCAGATCAATAATCTCCTGGTAGAGCCCCCCTCTCTCTCTCTCTCTCTCTGTAAATATATTGATATAGATGGAGAATTTATCATTTGTAAATAAGGGTATGTGGATTTCTTCCTTTCCAAATTATATCTCCTTTCTCCCAATTCTCTTACTGCTGCTAGTTTAAGTGGTAATACATTTAATTTTTCATTATTTAGTACCATTCTGGTTTTAGGTTTGTTGGATATAGTATTTATTATGCTGAGATAAGCTTTCTCTTCTAAGTCTCCTCATTCTATCTCAATGAGAAGATAGTTTTGTTTTTTTTTTGGTCAAAAAATATTTTCTGTACCTATTGAGAAGATCATGTGATTTCTATTGAGCCTGTTTCTATGATTATTAATACTAAATTTATAAATTTGCTTGTGCAGAACTATACCTAGATCTCTAGAATGAAGCCAATTTGATTATGATGAATGAAGGTTGTTATATAGTCTTGAATTTGGTTTGTAAATAATGTAGTAAGAATTTTTGCCTCTATGTTTACCAGGGAGATCATGTATGATTTTTTTTTTCTGTGTGTCTTTATCTGGTTTGGCATTAGGGTGATAATCAAATCAGGTTGGTAGTGCGTTTGCCCTTTCTTTTGTAAATAATTTGAGACAAATCAGTATTCTTCTTTAAAGGTTTGGTGGAATTCCACAGTGAGTCCACTGCATCTGGGCTTTTTCTGTTGTTAGGACATATGTATATTGTTAAATCAATGTTGTTACTTGTCATAGATATGTTTAAACTGTTTCTTTCATCTTGGCTTACTTTTCATTAGTGAAATGCACCCCAAATTTTACCCATTTGATTTTTAGGTTTTCCAATTGAAGAGGCTGTGTCCTAAAGTGAGGTCTAATGGTAGTCTGGATTTCACTGGCATCAGTTGTAGTGTCTCCTTGTCATTTAAAATGTTAACTTGGATCTTCCCTTTCATTTTCTAGTGTGGTTAAAAATTTGTGGCTTTAAAAATATTTTTAAAGAGGCAATTCTATGGTTTACCAATTATTTTTTAAAACTTAATTTCTGGTTTATTACATTTTGCCCTGATCTGAAGAATTTCTGTCTACTGGTTTTGAGATAATTTGTTCTTGATTTTTTTTCAAGGATTCTAAGGTCTACCATTATGCCATTTATTTGAGTTCTGTTTGACTTTTTAAAATGTAGGCACTGCACTTAAATTCCCAACTAGCATTATTTTTACTATATCTCATGGATTTTGATATGTTATATTTTCATTTCAGTTGGATTTTAGGGAATTTTCAATTAGCAATAATCATGCCTCGGATAAACCTCATTGGCTACAATACTGCCAATGTGCAAAGCTGATTTTAGGGAATCTTAAATTTGTTTGTTTACACTCAACAGCATTAAAAACATTCTAAAGTGTGTTTTTCAATTTCTTTGAATTTGTAGTTATTTTATTTTTTATTTCCATTCTATAGTGGTCATATAGAAAATAAGAAACTATTTCAGTTTTCTACAGTTGCTCACATTTGCTTTGTGTCCTATTATGTGATATATTTTAGAGACAGTAAATTTTTGGAGGGGTATGCTGAGACGAATGTACATCTTTCAGTGTTTGGAAATACTGGCCTATATTACCTTTCTTTGATCAAATTGTCATTGAATTCAAATGTCTTTCTATTTTTTGTTGTTGTTGTTGTTGTTGTTGTTGTTGTTGTTGTTGGAATGGCCTTCTTGCTAGTGAGGAGTCCTGAATACACCTATTGTTGTGTTGAGGTTAATCTGTGTCTTTATGTCTAGTAGTTTGCAATTTATAAAATTGACTTCATATATTTAGAATTGTAATGCTCCTTGATGATTTTTTTTAATCACCACCAAGTGGCCTTAATATCTCTTGACTAATCTTCATCTGAAGTCTATTTTGTCATATGCTAGAACAGTGACACCTGCCTCTTTCCTAATTCCATTTGCTAAGATATGTTCCCCCATATTTTTACCCTAAGGTGGTGTCTACTTTTGATGGTGAAGTGCTTTTCTTGGAGGCTAACCTGTGTCTTTTGATCAGAGGATTTAGAATTTTAATTTTTGAAAAATGTGCATTAATTCTTCTGACTTTGTTGAGCTTAGCGTTTTGCAAGTCTCTACTTGCAAAGCTACTATGCTACTGTGGTTTATTTTTTTTAATGTAGCTTCATGGATCTGTTTATCTTTGGCTTCAGTCTGAAGGGTTTCTTCAAATATCTTCTATAAAATATAGTTGATTTTGTGGTCTTTAATTTCTCCTTTAGTTATAATGGATAGTTTTGCCTCATGTCATAGTAGCCTCGGTCAGAAATTTGCTTTGGAGCTTGAGTACAGCATCTCAAGCTCTCCTGGCTTCTAAAGTTTCTGTTGAGATATGTGCTGTTTTATGTTTGTGACTTGGCATTTATTTTTTGAAGATTTCAGCGTACTTTTTCTGAATATATTTTATGTTTTTGGTATACCATCATGTGGAGAAGTTCTGTATTTTATGTTCTAAATGTTCCCTGTACAAGATAGACATCTCTTTTCTTAGATTTGGGGACATTTCTACTATTATTTTATTGAAAATATTCATGTCTTTAGCATGAAGTTCTACTTTTATGCCAACCACCCATAGATTTGGTGTCTTCATCACATTACACATAATGTTCTTTTTGTGCCTTTTGATTATTAATTATCACATGAATATTCTAACTCCTCTCCTTTGTCTTCAAGTCCTGATATTCTATCCTTCTGATCCACTCTTGTAGTGAGCCTTTCTTCCAAATATATATATTGGAAGAAATATATACATATACATGTATGTATATACATATACGTGTATACATACATACATACATACATACATACATATTTATATATTTTTCTTGTCCTATATTGAGTTCATTTCATTCAGCTGTTTGTGTTGCTTCAGATTCTTTGAGCAGTTTGTATCTTCTGTAATTTTTAAAAACATTTATAATCATTCTTTTCTTTGAACACATTTATGATCACTCTTTTGAGTTCTTTGTCTGAGATTTCATTTAATTCACTCTCATTGGTTGCTGTTACCATAGCATTAGTAAAATTTTTTTGGAGAAGTCGTGTTTTCTCTGTTTTTCATGTTTTATGAATTTTGCTTTCGGACTTGTGCATTTTGGGTTAAGTGGTAGATTGTTTTCGTTTTATATCACCATCATTTTTCAGTAGATATGCTTACAGTGTTAAAGAGGGGCTAGATTACAGTGGTGTTGAGATACTTTTCATCACTAGGTATGTGTTCAGGTTATAAAACTCAGCTCCCTGACTGTAGATTAACTCTCAGCTTTGATTCTCAGACTCCCAGATTCCTACACAGTCCTCTGCAGACCAGATCACAAGTGTCTGATAATCCCCTTGGTGGCCTTTTGAGTGATCCTTCGTGAAATTGAGATTTGGTTACAGATGGGGATATCTGTGGTAGGCTGTGCTCCCTAATGTTAGAACCTGTGTCTGCATTCCCTAAGACTTTGTTTGTCACTAGTTTTCCAACTTACTTATTTCTGTGCGTGGTTCTGATGTCAAGTGCCTTCCCCCATTTAGGATCGCCCAGCTGTCAACTCAGCAGTAGTGTCTAGTAGTGTCTTGCTGCTGCTCCAGTCTTGTAAAGATACATATAGATTAGGACTTCCAGTTATATGTCTTTATGGGATTCCCGTGTGTGTGTGTGTCATCTATATGTGTTTCTCGTGGTTTTTATTTTATCTTTTGCTCTTTTTTTTCTTCTGTTCATTTCTCCCATTCTCACTTGTTTGTTTCTGTTCTATCTCTATTTTACATATTATTATTTCTTAGGTGCCCCTTTATTTTCTTGTGAGAGACATAAAGGGTGTGGATCCAGATGCGAGGGGTGGTGGACAGGAAATGGGAGGAGTTGGGAGAGGGGAAGCTGTAATCAGGATATATTATATGAAAAAAAATCTATTTTTAATAAAAAATAAGAAAGTGAACTGAGCAGACCAAGAAGAAGCAGCCCCATAGCGTCTGTTATAATACCTGCCTCAGCTCCTGCTGTCATGCCTGAATTCTTATCCTGGCTTCTCTTCACAGCAGACTATAAACTGTATAATGAAATAACCCCTTTCCTCCCCAAGTTAAAAAGTAAAACAAATAAAACAACAGTGTCTCAGTGCTGCTCCTGCCAAGGACCTAGAGAAAGGTGTCTTCCGGTTGGCATCTCCCTTCCTTCCGATGCTGTTTTTGACATGTTTGTTACTGAGAGTCAGCACCAAGCTGCCGAGGTTCTTTGTCTTAAGCATGGGTCTGGTCACTCCCTTAGCCTGCATCAGTCTCTCAGAGATAGACTGTATTTAGTCTGTTCTGGTTTTAAAAATTTCCATCTTTCACTTTACTGTCAGACTAGAGATTTGGGTGGCTACCATGGTACATGTAACTACCTCCTGTGAAGGCTGTCATCTGACTTTCCTCAGTTTATTCCCTGGAGACCTAGCAGGTCTTGTCTGCCATCATTATCTTGGATTTCCTACTTGCCTCGTTAGTTTCATTGCTTAAATTGTTACTAATTTAATACTCATGAGCTTGCATTGGTTGAATGAGAATGACCCCCATCAGCTCATGTATTTGAATATTTGGACCCTAGTTGATGGAACTGTTTGGGAAGGATCAGGAGGTGTGGTCTTCTTGGAGGGGGGATGTCACTGGGGGCAGGCTTGAGGTTTCAAAAGACTCATGCCATTCCCAGTTGGCTTTCTGACTTGTATTTGTGTATCTACTGCTCCAGTGCCTGCCAGTCACGGACTCTAACCCCCTGAAACCGTAAGACACCAGTAAACTGTTTCTTCTATAAGTTTCCTTGGTCATGATACCTCTTCACATCAATAGAAAAGTAACTAAGATAGAGTTTTATTTTTATATTCCACAAAGATGTTTTACTTTGACTATTTCTTATAATATTGCAACAATACCCCAGAGTGTACTTGTTAAGTGGAAGCCTACCTAGGTAAAGTTTCTCCCTACATTCTTGCACATTTGTTGTTATTACATTCTTAGAGATACATCAATGATCTACCCCTGAGGTAGCTCACTTTTTCACTTTTTATTTTGAGATAATGTCTACTAAATTGCCCATGTTATCCTTGAATTTATATTTCTCCTTCTTCTGCCTCCCAATTAGCCAGAATTATAGGTCTGTACTATCAGGCCCTTTTCTAATTCTGAAGTATGTTATATGAAAAGTGTGAAGAGTCTTGGAAGGAATGTTAACAGGACTCTTGGAAAACATTAATATTAATAATTAGGGAGTCATTTTTGCTTAAAGTTCTGTTCAGGAAGTGTATGCAGTACACTGGCCAATTCCTGGAGAAAATGGGTATGTCTGTGCCATAGATCTCATGACATGTTCTTACGTTTGACTCTTGTTTACTCTATAGATTTACTCTCACTCCATCATTTTTATCTCTTATACATAGAAAACAAACTCCAAAATAGCTCATAAACATGGTAATATTGTATGTAATATTTCCAGTTGCCAGATAAAATACTGCATGGTCAGCAAAACTTCAGTTCTGGATTTCAAACAATTAACTTTTAGTGTACTGATGTCACAATTGCATGGAACATATTTGTAAGATTATGCATTTTAAAAAACTGCATAACCTTTATTTTTTTCTCTGACCCCTCTTGGTGTGTGTGTGTGTGTGTGTGTGTGTGTGTGTGA
>LR752508.1:5560-47323 GCA_902729485.2 Mus minutoides | reverse complement strand
ATAATATGCTAAGATAAACAATGACTAACATCGCTGCTTCCTCCAGTCCCAGCTATTTAGTTTTAAACCCACTGACCTTTGAAAACAATGGACGGAGCTGTCTGGCACACAGGATGGATTCCATAATGCTGCTTTGGCTTTGAAATCGTGTCTTTGTCTCTGCATGATCTCAGGGCCACGCTGCCCAGGTCACTCTCTGCTCTGATCTGCAAGGACTTCCATAGCTTCTGAGCTTGGCCTTTGAGAGTTATTTCTCTTAATGATAAGGTATGTGGTTGGGTTTGGAGCAATCAGGAGTCATGTATGAGCTACCTGTGGCTGGATTCCAGGCCTTGTGTGTTTTGAGTATGCCTCCCTGTTTCTTGTCTCAAGCAGGTTGCTCTAAAGTGTTGCCTGATGCCTCTAACGGTGAAACTTGTAGCCAAACCATTCAGGAATTCAGATATAGATCTTATTCTATTCTCTCACTTGCCTGGGTCCTTCCTGGGGCTTTGGTTTCTGAGGGCTCCTTTTCTAGGCAAAGGATTTGGTCTCCACCAGGGGGAGCTGTTTTGTCCAAAACAGTTGGGCTGTAGTGTTGCAAGATCCTTAATAGTCCTTCCACACACACACACCCACACATACACACACACTTTCTCCTTCATAATTGTTTAAGAAGAAAAGAAATAATTTTAAATGACCCTTTATTGTTGACATCGCCAAGGGTTTTATGATTGTGAAATAATAAGAGGTCTCCTTTTCCAAAAAGAAGTCTAATAGAATTCAATTTTCTGAAAAGCCATTTATTAGAAAAAAAAAAGTGGCTCTTCTGCCAGAATTGACTTAATGGTGAAATAAGAATGTATGAGGGTTGAGGGGAAAGAACTCGTGAAGGAAATGACTGTTCTGATTGTATTAACAGGGATCTCCATGTGTAGGTGCCCAGATGATTCCACGTGAACAATCGCCAGGCACTGCACAACACTCTGGGCCCCGAACTGTCACATTGTCAGTGAGCAGCCAGAAAACGTCTACTTCCTTAACTATTCACCACCCAGAAATGCTTTGTAATACTGAAGATGCCAATTTTGTCTTAAATAACAGCTCATAGTTTGCTATGAGTTTCTCAACTTATATTGGAGGGTTTTCCAAGTGGGTTTTAGTATATGCTGTATCTTGTATTGGGAATGTCTCCAAAAGGCTTCGCTGCTAGTCTGGGACAGTATTAAAAAGTAATAGAACTCAGTAGGCAGGAACCCAGTTAGAAGAAGTTAGGTTGTATGAATATGACCTTGACCTTGAAGGAGTACCAGGAACCCAATCTGCTTCTACTTTAGGTTCCTGGTGGTCACTTTAGATTCTCCTACATCCCCTCCTGTGTGTGCTGTCTCAGCACATACCCAAAAGTAATGGGACCAACCTACCATTAGATGAAGCATCTGAAACTGTCAGACAAATATGACATTTTCCTTCCTACAGATTGATATATCTTAGGTATTCAGTTACAGTCACAGAGATCTGACTAGCATAGGATATAAAGGAACATAAATAAATACAACACAATTGGTTAACCATCCAATTGTTATGGTACATTTAACATGTTAAATGAATATGTACAATGTTTCAGTAATAATAATAATAATAGCATAAATAGCTAAATTTGTTGATTTACAGAGAGGAGATAGACTTGCTATGAATGTTGAGGAGCTAGTAGAAATTGTGAATTTGGTTTGGAATAGTTCATATTAAGACCCGGATTAAATTGTATAAAGCCAACAATAGCTCTGGATGTGTTGTTCTCAGACTCTCCTTGAGAAAGAGGGTGTAGTCTGCACATTAGACTTGATGGAGGACAGTAGCTATAAAACCTGTTCCCACTCTCAGTTAAAAAGCAGTCTTTGTGTATGTGCTTGGAACGAGCTTTTTAAAGAATAATTTATCAGGAAGTTCTATAGACCCGAAGTGGGTTTTAGCATAGTGAATATTTTATCTTACTTTAATAAGTCTTCAGCCCTGAGGGCACTGATGGAAAGGTGGGCTGTGAGAGAAAGGGCACAGGGCATAATTAAATCTAATTAAAGGGGTGGGATTAGGCAAGTGAAGGCGGATGAAGAAGTCAAAGGAATTCAGACATTTTCTTAAATGTTGCAAAGGAGACAGTCACCACTGAAACATTGTAACCAAAATCTTGCTCTGGCTAGACTGTTTTTAGAAGGAACCCATTCAAATGATGTCTCTAGTACCTTGGCTGTTGGTCTTTTCTACTCTCTCTTTAATAGCCAGCATGTTACTGGCTGCAGAATACATTCTGCTGTCTCCTGGTCCTTTCTCCACCACCAACCAGCTAGTGAGTCCTGGCTTATTATTTCACTGCAGCCCCACCCCTCCCGACCCTGCCTTTCCCTTTTGCTTTAGGTTGAGCAAAGGAGGGTGTGGATCTGGTTGTTGGAAGTGAGTTTGTCAATTAGGTCTTTCATGAACCACCAGCCTTGTCAGTTTACTTGGTTTAAAGAGATTTCTAACCCTTAAGCCTAGTCAAGGCTAGAGCTGTTTCAAAGCCACAATTCCCGCCATGTTCCCTTTTGTCTTTGAACGGAGCTAATTTTATTTGTGCTCGTTGGTTTATTTACATTTGTATTTTTACCAGGGAAGAGACTGTCATTCAGATTATCAGCCTGCTCTTCCTGTGGTTACAATATAAGAGAGTAGCAGAGTGTGGCCCGATAACTGTCCCCTGTCTCCAGGCTTCTTTCCTATCCACCATGCTGCATCCTGCTCTCCGGCCTCAGTGCTGCGTGCCACGGTGGTGGTCAGCGTGTGCACCAGAGTTCTCACTCACAGATCTCACTTGTTACTATACCAAGCATAGGTAAACGGAAGGGCCGGCCTTGAACCTAAACTCTGCCACGGCTGGGATTCCTTAGATAGAGGTTCTGACTTACAATTGGCATGAGAAAACTTCCTTTTAACTTCCGATCATTGAGTGATCTTGGGCAAAACATTAAGAAAGGAAAATTCATCTTAGAAATAATACTGCTTAGCTAAGCAGTTTGAAGGCCTGGGGCTTTTTCCTGCAAGCAATTCACACCATGCAGATAGAATAGCAGTGAACATGTGCTTAGCTGAGATGATTTCACAGTTGTCATTTTTTATTAGCTCTGGTAACTGGAGTCCACAGAAAGGTACTGACTTTCTGATTTTGCTTAAGTACATTTAAGAGGACCCAGCACCTGAGAAAGATAAGTGTGATGTCGTTCTCACATCTGGATTAGATAGATCTCTCTCTGTCTCTGTCTTTCTCTGTCTCTGTCTCTCTCTGTCTCTCCTTTTCCCTCTATCTCTCTCTGTTTCTCTTTCTTCCTCTGTCTCTTTGTCTCTCCCATCTCCATCTCGCTCTTTCACTGTCTCTTTTTGTCTCTGTTTGTCTCTCTGTATCTCTCTCTCTTTCTGTGTATCCATGTGCCTAAAGAGAAGACAATAAGATTCTTATTGCCAGTCTTACTCAGATCAGAAGACCACATGTGTTTTTGACTTGAAGAAAATCATACTTGGAAGCAAACTCTGTGTGTGTGTGTTTGTGTGTGTTTGTGTGTGTGTGTGTGTGTGTGTGTGTGTGTGTGAAAACAACTAGTGTTTAACAAGCTTACTTGGGATAGAAATGTCCAAAGTTTTGCATACCCTATCACATGTAAGAAACTGCTGGCTATGGTCATCCTTTGAAGCCTTTAGTGTTCTAGTCCATGATGATCCTGGAAGAATCCCACAACGAGTAGTGGCCTTTCCTTGTCTTTCTTGATGTCATGTTGGCCCGGCCTGCCAAAAGGGACCTGTTGTTTCCAATGCATTTATGAGCAGAGGGTCTTTGGACGGAGGCCTAGAACAGAGGAGCCCTTTGGAAACAAACAAAAAGGAACAGTGAAACAACATATGTCAAACTCCCTCTCATCCCAGCCCATCACAAGCTCGCCTGGCCTCTGTAGGACAAAAAGTTCTGCCTCATTCACAGCCTAGCACTCATAGCCTGGTCCTGATTGCTCAGAAGTTTTTACAAGTGTGGACCATATCTCCCAAGACTGCATTCCGTCTTTATACGCAGCAGGACAGCTCGGTAATGGCCTTTCAGTTTCAGCGGTTTGCAGACTGATAAATGACCAATAAAACCTTCATTTCTGCTTCCTGTTCCTCCTTGTTTGTCGTGTTTTCTAGGACACAGTCTTTAAATAGACATTGTGAGTTGTGGTACACACGGAACTGCCCTGAGATAAGACTTACAAACTGAAGTCTACAATACTAGGCTTTATTTTATAAGCTAAAGGCCAGCGATGCCTTTAAAAGTTCAGATTCTGACCTTGATGAGAATGTGTCTATTTACTGTACTATGATTAAATGGTTTTTTGAGTCATCTTTCTCAATTACCAATGCTAGGACAGAGCACCACCCTGACTCGCCTTGCAGATGCTTGTTATTCTTGAAACAATTCAGACTCGAAAGAGCTTTCCAGTTAGTTCAGCTTTATTTTCCATCTTTATGATTCTTTTCTCCATGAGTAAAACTAGTCCCAGTTCCTGACAGCTTTATCTCAGGAGGGTCCACAGACTCTACAAGTACTTTAGTAGCCAAGAGCAAGAAGGAAGTGCTGATGCCCAGAATTCTGGGTACTGGGGATAAAACGCATTAATCGGGTTTCTCCAGAAGGCGGTGATTCTCAATGTTCTCCCTGGGATCCGTTTTTTTATCCGTTCCCAGGAAGGGGACGTGTTCTTATAGCATCTGCTGTAAATAGGCAAAGCTGGATTTTTGGTTTTGGTTTTTGCTTTTTTGTTACCTTTGGCATCGATAGAATTTAAGGCCTCTGAGAGAACAAAGAACATCATTTATGGATGGCCAAGGTTCTCACTCCCGGGGGCGTGTTGCAATGATTGTGAACTTTGACTCGGACCTCCAGTTTGACTGGAGTCCCTGGAGACTTTTCTTTCTCCAGAAGACCCTGACTAATCCCCAGAAGTTGCAGCAGGCTAAGCGGCCCTGCATGGGGGCCGGGGGTCTCAGCCACTGGGCTTTCTCCAAAAGACATGAACAGTAAGTACCAGGGCTTTGGACTTCATGTTCCACTATATTTGGGAGGTGCAATACATCCCTGAAACTCATTTAGGAACTTCATCCGCACCATGACTTATTAAGCAGAGGGACCAAGTAGTGCCTTGAATGAGGTCCTTGCCAGTAATGACTGTGTGAAGTTTATCTCTACTTAAGAAGTTTCAGCAAGAAGACTTTCCCCAGATACAGCCCCAAACCAGGAGCCAAACCAGCCTGAACCAGACCAGGAGCCAAAGTAAACCTCTTAGCTTATAACTCGTCCCGTCTGTGACTTTGTGCTATTACCAACAGAAATCAGACCAAGCCAAGCCCTCTGACAAACACATGGAGTCTGGATTATTTAGATGTTCACTGGAGGAAGGATATCTGAGCTCACTGGGGTCAGAATCCCTTACCCATGGCAGCTTAGCTTATTTACCATTGTGTGTGCTACCTCTCTAGCATATCATCCCTGAAGACAATTCTGGAGAATAATGACTTAATCATCAGAGTGTGCTCTCCAGCACTCTCCAGACAATCTCTTCAGATGTAGGAATGACTTTCTCTTTCTAGTCAAGGTATTTGCTCTGCTGTTCTCTTCTCCCTTAGAAGCCAGTGGATTCCCCTCTCTGGGAGTAGCATATGGGGCAATGTATGTCCACTTAGAGAGGTGGTGGTTCTAAACAGCCCTGAGTTGTATCCCCATCTCATAGGCATGGCTATATGTAGAGCAGTGGCTCTCAACCTGTGGGTCTCAACCCCATAGGGGGTGTTCACATAATAGATATCCTCGCATATCAGATATTTGCAGTATGATTCATAACAGTAGCCAAATTACAGTTGTGGAGTAGCCAACAACATAGTTTTATGGTGGTGGGGGTCACCACATGAGGAACTGCATTGAAGGGTCAAAGGCTGAAGACTGCTGCCCTAGAGCCAATCGACGTGCTATGTAGCTGGCACATGCTCTTCTCCAAGGAGCACAAAAGATGCTAACTTCCTTCACCACACATTATTAGTGCTGGAGAGAAAGAAATCTACCTGCCAACCTGGAAGTTGAGATCTGGTGAACACATAACACAAATTTAAAATGGTTATGTAGAATCATGCATTTTTTTTTGTAACCCACCTTCAATAAGAGTTCAACCTCTCCTCTAGTCCACCACCCAGCAGAGGTAGTGGAAGAGAAAAGTTATTAGGATGGGGAGATGTGGACCTGTTCAGCAGTAGTTCTTTGGGGGAACGCTTGATTTTTGGCAGCAGTTCAGTCCCATAGCAAATGCCAAATAGGACTCAGCAGCTGCAGACCGGTCCTCTAGGAAGGCAGAACCCTGGCACAAACCGGCAGCCACAGTCCAGTCCTTTCAGCAAGCAGACACCAGGCAGCTGTAGTTCAATCCTGAAGAAACTGTCAGGCTCACCAGTTGGCCTAAGGCGAGGCCACAGAAGCAGCAAGCTGCTGCAGGATCCCCATAAGCAGTTCTTGGGTGAGTTTCTCTCCATGGCAAGTTGAGCTCAATAATGCTATGTAAGGCAGACCGATCCATGTCTGTCTTTAGTGAAGAATAGCAAGGCAGAGCAAACCAAAACAAGGCTCAGTGCTCAGCCTCCCCTCACTGTCTGTGGGGTCATATTTATGCTCCTTCATCATTGGTCCTTTCACGTGTCTGCTATATCCAAATATCCTTTCACCTGTGTCTGCTTCAGGAGAACAGCCTTTCCTGTGTCTGCTTTAGCAAGACATCCTTCTACCTGTGTGCCCAGCAAAGAACCATTGGACATAACTGACTTTCCAAAGAACTAGAAGTTTCTACTTTAGTTATGAGTGTCTGATACTCAGCAGAGGGATTTCATTTTTTAAGTGTAGAATGGTTTTTATATTTGTTTTGGTTCCAGTACTGTGTAGTGGTGAGAGGGGCATTAAAGTAATCCATGGAAGCAATTCTGGGAAAACTCTGTTTAAATTAATAAGAGTGGATGTTTGGTTGCCACCTTCCTTCAACCATTTTGTTTTGCCAGTGGGGTGTGTGTGTGTGTGTGTGTGTGTGTGTGTGTGTGTGTTGTTTTTCTTTGCTTTCTTTGTTTGGTTTGAGACAGGGTTTCCTCTGTGTAGCCGGGCTGTTCTGGAAGTTGCTCTGTACACCAGGCTGGTCTTGAACTCACAGAGTTCTGCCTGCTTCTGCCTCTGGAGTGCTAGATTTAAAGGCATGCACCACTACCACTCAGAATTCTCACCAGATTTTAGAAACATATTTAATTATTATTATTTGTGCCTGTGTGTGTGTGTGTGTGTGTGTGTGTGTGTGTGTGTGTGTGCCTGTGTGTGCTGTCATGCATATGGAGGTCAGAGGACAGTTTTCTGGCCTCTGTTCTCTCCTCCCTCCTTCCCCTTTCCTCTCCCGTTGCTGCTGTGCTGTATGTTCCAGGTGAGCTGGCCAGAAGCTTCCCATCTCACCCCATTCCCCCATCTTGCAGTGTGAGTTAAGAGATTCTAGATGTGTACAACCTCACCCAACTGTTTATATTTCCATTGTGTTTTGTTTTTTGGAGTGGGGGCTTCGGGTCTCGAACTCATGTCATCAGGCCTGAGCTCAGGTTGTCAGGGCTCCTGTGGCAAATACTTTCACCCACTGAGCCACTTCACAGGTTCCTTTCCTCGGTTTTGTTCAGAGAAAATAATGCTGCTCCTTTTTTTGAGTCCCGGTGTGTGACTGAGACTTTGGATTCTGCTATACAAGTAGAGGATGGGTGCTTGGTGGAGCGGTGGGCTAAGCCAGGCACCGGCGGCAGCAGAATCCCTCAGGAATTTTCACAGCTGGCATTGAGTAAAATGGGGCTCCAGACAAATGTAGCACTATGGGAACCACTGGATTTTTAAAGTTTCCAAATAAAAGGAATATGAGCATTTTTACCTCTTGGCTCAACTCATCAAAGTGCTGGCTTGGGTTTGCCAGTCACTAAATCATAAATCTGCAGGCTTAACCCTGCAGTTTGTATCTATGGTGGGATGTTGGGAAGAAGTGTGCCTTTGTCGGCCTTGAACGTTTTCAACATTCAGTGTCTATGTGTACTGTTCCAGGGAGCATCAAAGCCCATTTACGGCTCATCAAGGGGTACATAAACTGTAAATCAAAGTTGGACTTCCTCAGAGAATAACCAGAGAGTGGTGTGACTGGCTCATGTGACAGAAAGGGTTCCTCTCCAGAACTGTCTTCTCCTATCTGACTCTCTTACAATTTCTGTTTTAAGACTGATGTCCTGTTAGTTTGACGTTAAACATCCGAGACAGTTTCCAGCCGTCCAACATTTGTCATGGGAAGTGTTTCTACAGTGTGCTGTCAAAAACTATGACCAAATATCACTTTCTCCAAGTCAACATTCTGCTAACTGAGATGGTAATCACGTTCTAAATGCAAATACACAGCAGAGAGGAGGCGGGTGGACCTCTGGAGAGGAGAAGCCTTCCTGTGTCACAGAGGATGACCATCAGGAGCTGAAAGCCTATCTCAAAACCCTAGTGCTTTTAGGTTTTAGGTTAACCCAGGATCAAACCCCGAGGGCTGTGGTTAAGTCAATTTGTGCCTCCAGATACTTGCTTGTCTGTAAAACAAAGCTAGAATATCACACATCTCCATGATATGAAGAGAGGGTTCAACTCTGTGCTCTTCGGGCTTCTTAGAGAACATCTCATAATAGCCAATGTTATCATCCCTCTCCCCACTTGTCTGTGGGTGACCACAAGGAGGAGAAAACAACAGTTACCACCGATTCCCCAAGCCCTTGTTCCTATATTCTTGACCTTGCAGAGAGGGAGAAAGAACCAGTACCATTCAGTTTTTGTGCCTGGCACTGTGGCCAATTAGACGGCCACCCACTGCCATTGTTCTCTGCTTGCTGTGAGCAGCCCAAACAATCCACTTCTCCAGCGTGTTAAGTCAGATGCAGAGTCCAGCAGAGCTCTTTCTTATTTGAGTTGAAATCATCTGGGAGGAATAATGCTCTATCTCAGAATACTCTAAATCTGTAAACACCACACACACACACACATACACACACACACACACACACACACACACACACACACACACACACACACCACGCACACATGTACAGGGATATAGATCTGTTGTACAAGCAACACATTTAATATTGGACTCCACCATTCTGGGAGAGAAAACTGTGCTCATTGGGGCTGTGTGCAAAGAAGGTCACCAGTGGTTAAGTCCTTCAGGATCTTTTTTCTCTATTGCTTGGGGTCTATTAGGCCTGTCAAATGAACACAAATCCATCCCTTCTATTTCAGAATCACTACAAAAGTATTTATGTTTATCCCTTATGCTTTTAAGACCAAGGTTGTTAGAATTTTAAGTCCTTGAATATGTGCCAGCTAGAGCAGCCAAGAGCTGTTGAAGGATACCCCCTGTACTATGAGAGAGCAGCAGCCAAAACCCCCAAGGCTGTATTCTCAAGTGATGGAGGACAGATGGGGGAGACATAGTTACCTTCATCTGCACACATGAAAGTGAGGGGCCAGTGTCAGAGTCAGCATCTTTTACGCCCTTGTAGAAATTTCTGTGGCCTCCTTAAGAGACCCCCTGGCTTCAGTTGCTTCTGATGCAGTGCTGAGATCTGGAGGTCAAGGTCTGCGAGCCAGTGGACGACATACAGATATCTACAGAGCACATCTGGGGCTTTACTCCCTGCTACTGCAGGAGCATCTCACTATGTAAGTTGGCCATGTAAATTCGATAAGAGAATTGATATCACATGCATCAAAAGCTTCAGCACATGGTAGGTCATCAATGATGGTAGTACTTATCAATGTTACTGCCAACATCATGTTATAATCAGAGTCTACTTTGTGTGTGTGTGTGTGTGTGTGTGAATATGAGAGAGAGAGAGAGAGACTCTTATCTCATGGTGAGGATAAGGATGGGTTTGACAGCCAAACAGATGATAAGATCTTAAAATATATACATGGCATGGTAAATAGTCCATAGCTGATACTACAGTGTCCTGGTTCTCTCTCCTCCTAGAACCATTGCTTACTAACAGAATTTGGAAGAGAACTCCCAACTTGTTCAAAAGCCTGACATGCCGTGTTTGACATTTGTTGAGTATTGGTGTCTGTCTCAGCCTGGCGGCTAAATATCATAAATTTACTCTTGGATAAAAATTAAAATATGCAACTACACCAATGTAAATATTGCCTATATGAGCATTGTTGTAATATCAAAGTTGTATAAACTCCAACACTATATAATTTAACTGATTTTTAAAAGATTATGTGCCCAAATGAATTTAAAAAAGACATTCAAACAGTGGTCAGTATTTTTTTTCCTCATACAAAATGTCAGAGTTAAGTATGAAGATTAGTTTTGAAAGTCATGATGGGTGAATTTATTTTATTTTACTTTATTTTATTTTTGGAGACAGAACTGCAAGCTTGCATAAGGTCCTGACAGTCCAGTGGAGAAAAATAGATGGAAGCAAGCTGTTGTGAGTTTGTTCCCCAGAGTTGGCTAGAAGCAGACATAGATGCGTGTTGCAGGTGACTGGAGTCAATCAAAAGGTGAATGTTCAGTGAAATACTTTCTCTAGGTATTTGTTTTCATAGAGAGGCAGAAGGACCCCAGAAATCATCCCGAATGTGTCAGAGATAGGTGTCTTCCAGAATCAAAATATGTACAGTGTCATCCCTTAAAGAAAACTAACTTTCTCCTCTTATCAGTTATCAATTACCTCATATAGGACTGAGATCCCAATCCCATCTGTCCCATCCATGTTGTCTAACTCGAGCTGGTGCAGATCTTGTGCATGCCAGCATAGCCATTGTGAGTTCATATGTACAACTGCCTGCTGTGTCCAGAAACGACTTTCCTTGTGGTCATTCATTACCTCTGGATCTTACAGTATTTCTGCTCCCTCTTCCACAATGACCCCTGAGCCTTCGGAGGAAGGAGTTGCACACAAAATGCAAATCCAAATGGATCAAGAACATCAGCGAAAGAACTGAATCTGAAAGACGAGAAAGTGGGGGGATAGAACTGAACTTATAAATGCAGGGAAGGATTTGGTGAACAGTCAGGTATTCGGGTATTATGGTGAACAGTAAGGTAATAGGTATTGAGATCAATAGCTGGAAATGGGACCACATGAAACAGAAAAGCTTCTATACAACAAAGGACACCAGCATCCCAGTAAAGAGGCAGCCTATAGAATGAGGAGAAATCTTTACAGGAAAAAAACCTGACAGGGTTAATATCTTACCAAACTCTTATTAGTATATTTAATGATTACATTTAAGTCTATTCTGCTATTTAAAAAAATAATATTAAGATGCAAGCCCCTGAAATGGAAAAAGCACTTACCCAGCCATAAGCTGAAATTTAAGCACTGAGCTGGCCTCTAAATGATCTGTGACGGTCTCATAGTGCTGTAGTTATTGTGAATGGCCATTTTCAGCTAATGTTAATGATAGTTACATTTATTTGCACAGCCTAATCATGAAAGAAGACCCCAAATGGAACCTGAACCCCACCGTACTCCTATTTACCCAGAAACCCATTACCTAAGACTGTTATTTAAATTAAATTTTCTCCAGTTAAAAACACAGAGAAGAAAACCAAATAAAATCTGAAGCTGAGGATGAAGCCAGATGACAGAGACATCACCCGTGCAAGGCCTGGATTATCTCAAAAATTAAATCGAAAATGACTACATTCCCTGTTTCATGGATTTGACCCCAGAGCCTCCCAGGTGGTGTGTACCCTTTGGTGGTCCCTGTGTTAGTCAGGGCTGAGGGTTCGAAACAGTAGTAGTTCTTACTCATTGGCAGTAGATAGAACCCAGGCTTTTCTAGATGGGAGAGCAGAGCCCAGTGCTCACGCGATTATTATCCAACATCCTCATCTTTCCCTCAAGCTTTCCCTTCACCTAGAGGACTGCTCCCTTTCTGTCCCCAAGCCCTGTGGACTGATACCTCCTTTTCTTTGTCCCCGTTGATGTGTCCCCTCATGGCAGGTGACCTTGTTCCCATCCTTACACAGTCCAGTTCGTCACCTCTCCATGGCATTCTCTATGTTGGTTTCTAAAGTAGTTCTCTGCAGAGCCAAATCTTAACAGGAATCCTGTGCGGGACTCAGGAGGGTGTGGTCATTGGCTCACGTGCTGCTTGGAGTCTGTGCTGGCTGGCTGGTCTTATGTCAGTCAACTTGACCCAAGCCCAAATTACCTGAAAGGAGGGAACCTCAAATGAGAGAAAGTGCCTCCTTAAAATTAAGCTGCAGGCAACCCTGTAACAGTTTTTTTTTTCTTAATTAGAAATTACATGTGGGAGGCACCAGCCTGTTGTGGATGGTGTTATCCATGGGCTAGCAGTCCTGGGTTCTATACAAAAACAGCTGGCTAAGCAAACTATGGGGAGAAAGCCAGAAAGCATCATTCCTCCATGGCATCGGCTCCTGCCTCCAGGTTCCTGCCTTGTTTGAGTTCCTGTTTGGAATTCTTTTGATGATGAACAGCAATATGGAAGTGTAAGGCAAAAAAAAAAAAGTGTAAGGTAAACCCTTTCCTCCCCAACTTGCTTTATGGTCATTTTGTTTCAACACAGTAATAGGTGGCACGCCTTTAATCCCAGCACTCGGGAGGCAGAGGCAGGCGGATTTCTGAGTTCGAGGCCAGCCTGGTCTACAAAGTGAGTTCCAGAACAGCCAGGGCTACACAGAGAAACCCTGTCTCAAAAAAAAAAAAAAAAAAAAAAAAAGAAACCCTAAGTCAGAGATTTACTGGTTATTTCTCTCCCTTTCTCCTTGTCCTTTTGTGTGACTTGGCTCACAGAGAGAAACTAAATGTTGCATTCCTCCTTCCTGTTTGGGAGCTGAACGCTCAGAAATGCATGTGGTCAGCTTTATTCTCTAAGGCACTTATAGCCAGTTAGGGAGAGAGGAGTATTGATGGGTCATTTGGCACCTAATATAGAAGAAAAGCGTGTGCAGAGAGTTCTGGGGTGACAGAAGACAGGCATTTTAACCCAATCTGCACATCAAATTCCAGGACTAGTTAGAGAGACCCTATTTCAAAACAGAACAACAAAAACCAAACCAAACCAAACCAAACCAAAACTAAACTAAAACAAACAAAACCCAATAACATAAAAGAATACCAAAAATCTATGGGCAAAATTAGGTTTTGTACCATGTGGAATTTTGCATTAATGGCATCTTTTCAAAGCTCCAAAAGTTTTCCCACTTTGAGGACTTCAGATTTGGGCATCAGGGACATTCAGCCTTGCATTCACAGTGGCTTCTGGACACTAAGGCACATTCATGAGGCAGCTGGCCTCCCAAGCTGGCCAAACAATGGCATCTGGCACCTGCTCATGGAAGCACAGCGCCACCCATCACTTCCTTTAGCTCACTCAGTGAAACTGTTCTGTAAAGCCTCCCACACACACACCCCTCGAGCAGCATTCCCAAAACCCAGACTGGGACTTTTACAGAGCCCATAGTTACTGTGGCACTCAGCAAGCCCATTCCACCTCGACCCAATGAGTGAACTGTACAGTGGGGATACTCCAAGTCCCCAGACAGAAGTTGATATGGAGTGTCTTTAGTGTCTGTAAATTTGCCTCTGTGGCTGTTGACAAGCTTCAGGAACAAAGCCTTGTCTTACACTCTAACAGCAGATCCTTTCCTCACTGTCCTGGGTGTTTAGAAAAGGCCAGTGCTAAATCCAGAACTTTGGGGTTTCAGAAAAGCCTAAGTCTTTCCTGTGGGAGAGGCAGAATTCCCTGAGTTTCTTTGCCCAGATACTATTTCCCAAAGTGAGGAATAGGGTGATCAGCATTTGGTATGGCTGTCCCCAAGAGTCCCTTGGATCATTCTGGAAGCCTGAGTTCTGGGCCCAGGTTGCATGTTTAGAGTCTTTAACCCCTAAACATAGCATATACAACAAGTGATATTGATATTTATTTATTTCTCATAAAATCTGAAAGGATCAAAAGTAACAGAGCTGGCGAGATAACAAGATGGCTCAGTGAGTACAGCCATTGGTGCAAGCCTGATGAACCTGTGTTTGATTACTGGGACCTACATAAAGGTGGCAGGAGAGAAACAATTCCATAAAGCCCTCCTCTGACCTTCACACAGCTACTCCCATGCATATCCTACAAGTGCTCACACACACACACACACACACACACACACACACACACACACACACACACACACACACACACACACACACACACACACACACACACACACACACACACACACACACACACACACACACACACACACTCATATATACTCAGTGACTAGAGGGGCTGGAGACAGGGCTTGCTGGGTAAAAGGACTTGCAGGATCATGAGGACCTGAGTTGCAATCTCCAGGACCCTTGTTAAAGCTGGATGCAAAGTTACTGTCTGCAATCCCAGCATGCCTATGGGGAGATGAATGACAGATGAGAACACCCGGAAGCTAAAAATTCCACCTATCATGGTACACATGGCGGAAAGGCAACAAAGAAACTCACAAAACAAGGTAGGGGGTACGGACTGACACCTGATATCCTCTGACTTCAATGCATGAACCCTGTTACCTAAGGGACTCAGGTCACTGGGAGAGGGAGACAGTGGGCCCTGTTAGTTTTCTCTTTCTCTTTGCTTTCTGGTTCGTGAAACAAGCAGCACGTCATGCTATATGTTTTCTTCCTCTTTCTCCTGGAGATCCTTCCAGAGGCCAGGTGGAAGATCATTGGCTCTTCCCAGCCTGAAGCTCTAGTTCTGTGAACCAAAAGAACCCCTTTCTCTTCCTAAGTGAATTTCTGGAATGTTTCATTCTAGTGGCAAGCTTACTGGTTTAGAAAGAATGTATCCACAGTTGCAAAGTTACAACAGGGTTGACAGTTGTATGAATTTTAAAAATTTGTTTGGGGGCCTGACTGTAGTTCAGTAAGTTACATTGTTTCAAAATAACAAATAGAACTTTCAGTGCTCTTGCCACAAAGAAGCACTGAACATACAGAGTTAATTCTTGCCTCATAAATATGTCCAATTTAAGGGCAGAATGTTTCAAAACCAACAGTTAAAAGGGAATTCAGTGCCTGGAACCTTCCATCAGTAGTTAAAAGGACTGGGTCTGGAGAGGAGAGATGGTTTAGTAGTTAAGCACCCTTGTTGCTGTTTCAAAGGTCCTGGGCTCAGTTCCCAGTACTGCAGAGTGCCTTAGAGCAGTCCTAGAGCTGTTGGTAACTAGTTCTAGGGGCTCTGATGCTGCCCTTTGACCTTTGTAGGCATGAGGGACATGTGTGGTGCACATACAAACTTGCTTATGAAGGATTCATAATGCAATAACATGTGTTTTTTCATTAAATAGTGTTAGAAGAATGGAGGTTCCCGGAGGCTGGGAAGTCCCCATATTCACACCTATGGCTCTCTCACTGTTGAGTATGCTGTCTAAGGCATCACAGGTGTTCACATACATCAAATACGATGCCTCACTGAACACAGAACAGAAAACGTGTGCTTTCCCATTTGTCCTGTGAGTGCAGGTTCGACATAGACAGGGTACTGTGCCTATGATGTCTACAAGGAATGGACCCCTCTGGAAGACCTCAGCTGGATGCTTTCAGTAATCAAGAACACATAATGAAATCTGGACAAAGTGGCTCGTGCCTTTAATCTTGGGAGGCGGTAGCAGACAGATCTTCATGAGTTCTTAGCCAGCCTGGACACAAAGTGAGTTCCAGGCCAGTGAAGTCACTGAGATCCTGTTTCAAATAAATAAATAAATAAATAAATAAATAAATAAATAAATAGTACAATGATTACATGTAAGATCTTGTCAGCTTGGGCTACACAGTCAGACCCCTTTTTAAATACACACACACACACTCACACACACACACATACGCACGCACGCACGCACACACACACACACACACACTACAACACACAGAGAGAACAGAGGACGAAAATGGAAAGTTGTCTGAGGAGGCCAGAGCACCAGGAGAAGGTCATCTCCTCACCTAATACCACTATGAAAGAGTTCTCTCATGAAGCCCTTTCAAGGAAAGGAGACTTATTCAGCAACACTCATGCATGGATCCCATCCACAGGAAGCTTTTGTTGAAGGGAATGAAATGTATTCTCCAGAATGGAAGAGAGAGTTAGCGAGAGTCCCAAATAGACACTACACCCATGAGGACCAAGTAGATTATTCCCTAGGGAATAGCCACATGCCCAGGCCCTGTTCAGGCCCTGTTCAGCACTGCAGAGGTGGTCTGAACCTTTGAGGGAGCAAGTGTGGCAGGGGACACAAGTCGAGAGCAGTGGAGTTTCTTTCATTATGGGCCTTGTGATAATCATGCTCCAGGCCCACGGGATCTGGGGTTTGATTTGTCTCCCTCAGACCAGACAAGCTATTTCCTTCAGTGGCTCCGCAAATGTCTGCTTTTCTGCTGAGCGGGGAGCTCTCATCAGGTAATGGTAGTCAGTTACTTCTCACTGCCTGCTTTCTTTACCTTTTCACCTCCTAGACTTCTTTGATTTTTTTCCCTTCAGGTTTCTGTTTATGCTTTGCGTTTTCTAGTTTGGAAGCAGAGCAGGAATATCTTAAGGGGAGGTCAGAAGGATACAAAGTAACAGGAAAGGCAACCGCCTTATACAACCACCGGTATATTCTGAAAGTCGCCCCCCTCCCCAACAAGGCCTCAGGTTTCAACAAAGGAGTTTATGAGGGAGACCAGTTAATTGCTTAGAAAAATAAATGCCCACTTTGTGAAGTATAAAAATGTCATTTACCCCGTGCCTTTAAGCTAACTTATATTTAAGTGGTTAGCCAGTGGCTAGAGACTAGAAATTTTAACGTCTTCAGAAGCATACTCTGTAATTACTGGGTACGTTGAACAGCAGTTAGTCACCATGATCTTTTTCATAACCCTAAGAGTGGTGAGAGTTTATTTTCCTAGAAAAAAAAATACAGTAATTTATATGTGCTGGAGGCAGGCAGGCAAATGACTAGTCCGTACACGTGTGAGGCTAGAATTCCTAATTTTGCCTTTTGACTTAAACTAATGAAGGGAAATGGCTGCACTGCGCATGCCAACTTCGTGTAAGCCAAGCAGAACAGTTCTTGCAGGGAATCTGGTGAAGACTTTGGAGCCAGCAGAAGCACTAGAGCCTTGAGCTGCGGTGGTGACTCGAGGGTGGCAATGCAGCCTGTCAGAGAAGTGTGGAGGTCAGATATTAGAATGCATGGAATTGCATAAAATGCAATTGAAAGCCGCCATCTCATCCTTTAAAAGAGACCTCTCCGGGGCTGACTCTTCTTGCCTACAGCTGATTGTGTTGCCGCTTGCCTTCTTTGAACCACCGTTTCGCTCCAAATGAAGTTGAACTTTTTCATTTATTTCATAGAAAGCCTCTTTTGAAAGAAAAAAAAAAAAAAACTAGAGTCTGGGGCTCTGGCTCAACGAGGTATCACTTCTCTAGCATGTTAGAGCATGGATTCAATTCCCATCAGAGAATAAAGAAAGGAAGAGAAGGAAGATAAGAAAGAGAAATATGTACTGGGTCAGACGAAGGATAGATAAAACCAGCCCCAGCCAAGGCTGTAACCTTATATGCCAATTACACAAATACTTACTGTACCAGTGTGCAGGACACACAGGCCAGGGACTGGAGACCTCAAGCAGATAGATTGACTTCCTGTTTCATGATATTACTCCCTAGCGAGCTGTAGTAAACACAGATGTAGATAATGCATTGCAATGTGCAGGAAACAAAAATGCTGTTCACTAGAGGAGCTGGTAAATCAGTCACACAGTGTACCAAGAGGAGCAGCATCCCGAGTGGTACAAAAATAAATTTGGTGGCTCATATATGCCTAGGGGCAGTGCAATGCTCTCTGTGCCGCAGGACATACAGCAAGAGGGTCCTCATAAAACCCACAGCAGGCTGGTCAGTGGTGGCACACGCCTTTAATCTCAGTACTTGGGAGCAGAGGCAGATGGATTTCTGAGTTCGAAGCCAGCCTGGTCTGTAGAGTGAGTTCCAGGACACCCAAGGATACACAGAAAAACCCTGTCTTGAAAAACCAAACCAAACCAACCAACCAACCAAACAAACAAACAAACAAAAAACAAAACACAGCAGAACGCAGAGCAGAGCCACTCAGGTCTTTCTGAGAAGGAAGCATCCAAGTTGAGAAGGACAGGGTGGTGGGACAGTGGGCAGGCACTAGCTATCCATGCTGAGAATCAAAGTCTGAGGTTAGCACATGGGAACTATGGAAGTCCCAGGCACTAGAAAAATGCCCACTCTTAGTGATCTAGAGAAACACTAAGACCATACAGGGAGGGTGAGCGGAAGTCAAGTGGAGCATGTGACCCTCACAGGACTTGGGGAATTCTCATTCCATCTCTGTGATGGAGAAGCCCTGAAGGATTTAACTGAGGGGTTTTACAGTAAGCCTCCTGCCTTAAAAGACCTCTTTTTCAACTCCCGTGTAAAAAGTCCTTGGTAAGGAAGAGAAGCTGTTGACAAAGTCCTTGGAAGGCTGTGGCCTTCCCTGGTCCCCATCAAATGGTGAAGAAAGGCGTAGGGACTGATAAAGTGAAGCATGGAATTGAAAGTCAGCAAAACTGCGTGTGGACTCTGAAGAACACAGAAAAACCAAGGGCCCTTCCTGCAGTTTTTGGATGTGGGTGGGTGTGGTAACATGTGGAAGTACTCGGGAATAGAATGAATAGATTTCTTTTAGATACTGTATTTGAGGGTTCTGCTATGGGTTGCACTGTGCCTTCAGTTCTCAGGACCTTTAAATGAGACTTTATTAAGAAATAGGGTCTCTACAGCTGAGCTGAAAGAAACATGAAGTCATCCTGCAACAGCTCTTCCCTCAATCCAATGTGAAGGTTCTGCTTCCAAGAAGAGTGTATGTGTATATGTGCGGGTGTGCATATGAGCATGCACAGCCTGCACTAGAGGATGACCAGGTCAGAAACTGCAGTGACACACTTGAAGGCCAAGACTTACCTGCAACCACCGGAAGCTGAGAGAAGTAGGCAACAACCAAATTCCTCTAGTCAGGGTTACCATTGCTGTGATGAAGCACCCTGGCCAAATGTAACGTGAGGAGGAAAAGGTTTATTTCACTCCCAGTTCCATTGTGATCAAAGCAGTAAGGGCAGGAAATCAAACAGGACAGGGACAATGCAGAAGCCATGGAGGGATGCTGCTTACCAATTTGCCCTTCTAGACTTGCTCAGCCTCCTTTTTCTTATAACCCAGGACCCTTCAATATTAACAATTAAGAAAATGTCCTATAGCCAGATCTTACAGAGGTGTTTTTCCTACTGAGACATCCTTCTCTCTTCAAGCTGACCCTACTTACTTCAAGCTGAGGTAAAACTAGCCAGCACATAAATACCTTAAGTGTAGGCATCTAGCGTTTAACAACAATGAGGCAGTCAGTGATTTTATTTTGGCACATCTAGTTAATACATTGTTACAACAACCACA
Organism: Mus minutoides; assembly: GCA_902729485.2. NCBI lineage: Eukaryota > Metazoa > Chordata > Mammalia > Rodentia > Muridae > Mus > Mus minutoides. The sequence goes on along the minus strand of LR752508.1, from coordinate 27,741 downwards.
AGAAACTTCTACCTGGCCCAAACAAGTGGATTGGTATGACTGAGATCTGTCTTAGAATCCATGATTGCCACACTGAGGAGGGATGGTCCAGGCAGAGGAAAGGCTGTTGCTGTTTGTAGCATGCTAGTCTATCAGGAGGCTCGTGACTCATCCTGCAGTTCAACCATCATAAACACAGAGAAAAGAAATGAGTGAGAAGTTTACAGTAAGCTTTCCAGCAGCCCTGAAAGGGCAGAGCTAGACATTGCCTACATCTATTAAGAGATAAACTGCACCAAACATGCCCAGTGGAAGAGCATTCCTACTTCCCTAATGACTTGGTTGTTTGTAATAAAATACAGATCAGTTGTACTTAGAGCATTAGCAAGCTCAGATATTTGGTCCTGCAGGATACCGGGATGCTTTTCCTGAAGAACTCTTTCCCACAGTTGGGTTTTCTATACTCCATCTTCATGATACCCCCTCTTCCTCGATCAAGGACACAGTGGCTTCCAGGACAGACCATCTAATTAATATTTAGAATATTCAAACATGAAGGTTAAAAATTATATATTTCTTTCATGATCTGAGAGCCTTTCAGGAGGTTGACCATCCCCGGCTGCTTGTCACATGATTCTGTCTTCCACCCCTCAGTTCTTCTAACCTTGATCAATCAACCTTGTGGCCTCCTCAGAGCTCTCCTTCAGCTCCTCAGTGGTTTAGCCTCGTGTTTCTGTAACAGAACACCCCAGAAAAGCATTTCAGAGTAAAGAAGGGCTTATTTGGACTCATGGTTTTGGGGGGTTTATGGACTGGGCTTTGTTGCTTTAGCGCCTGTGGTGAGAGGCACGTGCTGTGGGCACAGGTGGAACAAAGCCAGTGTCTAGGTGGGGAGAAAAAAGAGGAGGAGAGAGAAACACAGAGGGAGACAGAGACACACACATACAGAGAAGAAGAGAGACAGATATAGAGAAGAGAGAGAGAGAGAGAGAGAGAGAGAGAGAGAGAGAGAGGATCCCCACACTTTGCTGAATGTACACCCCCTATAATCTAAGACCTCCCAATAGACATTACCTTTTTAAGGCTCCATAACATCTGGCAGCTGGATGGATCTTTTGGGAGGGACACTTTTCAACATCTGGATAGGCCTTTTGGGGGACATTTACACATACTATAGCACAATGTCTCCCTGTGAGCAGGAAAAAAAGATCCTATTGATTCGAAACTTGAGGAAAACCAGAAATAACATTTAATGTTGAGAATGTAAAGATTAGCTACTTGCCATGATGCCTTTAAGACAAAGTTTAGTGAGCATGTATAATCTTCCAACATATGGACAAAAGATGACGCTGTTTTCATTAGAAGTGATGTCTTCAGGGTGGTAGAGATGGTTCCATGGTTAAGACTAGGCACTGCTCTTGCAGAAGACCTGAATTTGGTTCCCAGAACCCATATGCAGCAGTTCTCGATCAATGTAACAACTCCAGTTCCAGGCGATTGATTGCCCACTTTTGCCTTCTGCAAGCACCCACACATGTGACACATGCTCACAAGGACACATACACAGTTATATAAATCTTTAAAGGGATGACAGCTTCATTACCATGTGTCTTTTAAATGTATTTTTGTTTGCCTTTTTCAGAGCTTGATTCAGAACTAAGACTCATATGACTTTTTTCTTTACCCAGTGTGGTGGTTTAAATGAGAATGGTCCCCCACTCCAAAGGCTCATGAATTTGCATGCTTAAGTCTCCATGATCTATTTTGAAGGATTAGGAGGTGTGTCCTTGTTGAAATAGATGTGTCCTTATTGGAGGAGGTATATCCCTGAGGATGGGCTTTTTTTCAAAGCCTATGACAGGTTCAGTCTTTCTTCTCTCTCTCTCTCTCTCTCTCTCTCTCTCTCTCTCTCTCTCTCCCTCCCATGTTCTCCATCATGATGATTAGGGACTAGCCTTCTGAATGTGTAAGCACGTCCCCAGATACATGCTTTCCTTTATTAGAGTGGCCTTTCTCATTGGGTCTTTTCATAGCAATAGAACTGTGACTAAGACCCCCAGCCCAGAGTCATCACTTGCTTAAATAACTAACCTGATAATATTTTTCTTTCTAAATTACTTTTTGAGAATTGCATAGAATGTATCTGATCATGTTTATCCCCTCCCCCAACTTTCTCCTGAATCCACTTTTCCATCCCTATCCCTTATTCCCTTATACTAAATATTCTCTCTCTCTCTCTCTCTCTCTCTCTCTCTCTCTCTCTCTCTCTCCCAAAAGAAACCCAACAAAAACAAAAACAAGGTTCCACTCATGTTGCCCAGCTATTATTGGGTATGGGGTCTGCCCTGTGAGGTAGAACAGGAGTCACACAAATGAAAAACTGACTCCCCCTCTTCCTGCAGCTCCCAGATGATAGATCCTCAGCTAGAGGTGGGGTGTGATACCCAGGTCCCCTACTCCATGGTGGGATTTTTATCTGGCTTGTGCATGCTATTACCATCACTGTGAATTCATGTGTGCACCTACCCTGTTATGTCCAGAGAACACTGCTTCCTTATAGTCACTCACTAACCCTGGCTCTTACAAGATCCCCGAGCCATAAGGGAAAGGGTGTATTATCTACATACTACTTAGATATTAGCCCTCTGAATCCTCTTGTTTCATTTTTTGTTTTTTGTTTTTTGACCAGTTGTGTGTGTCTCTATGCTAACTGCCATCTCTAAAGAAGCAAGGAGCTTCTATGATGCGAGATGGGCAATGCACTAATCTATGGATATAGCTGCAAATCATTAGGTGTTATTTTAATACCATTTCCATTTATCAGAACAATAGTAATAGGTCCTGCCCTATGGCCTATGACCTGTCTAGTTACATGTTCTCAGCCTTGTTAATGATGCTATATTTGATTTCCATCTCATGGATGGATACTTAGATTGAATTGGAAAGTGATAGGTTACTCCATTAACATTCATGCCACTATTAAACTGGCAGGCATGTGTTGTCAGACCAGTGATTATTACTGCTTTTAGTATTCACAGCTGAGTAAGCTTACGAATTACTTTTCTCCTCTGGTAGCTCATACAGAATCTTTGAGCACTGGGAGAACTAGACCATAGGAATGAAGATTCCTACTCCACACTCACTTGCTCTCTCTGTGTTTTTTTGACTCCAGTATGTGGTGTGTTCAACCCTTAGGTCTAAGTGTTGAGTCCAGGAGGATAACCAGGAGTCATGACCTTCAGCTTCTCCACTGCCATCACCCTCAGGTGCTTGGGGAGAACCAATGTCCTTCAATGAATGGTGCTATATAGGACTCCATTTAGCCAATGACTCTAAAAGAGATCACCAATTTCTGGTACTAGAAATTCTATTTGCTAGCATATAACATCTAGTTGAAGTATTGTCCCTGATTATAGGATAACTCCATTTAAGCTCATTAGTTTTTATATTGTTACTATTTTTATTAGATCCTATCTCAATTTAAAATATGAAGCTGAATGTGGATTCATGCAGCTAGTTCTCATTTAAGCAGTGTTTTTAAAAGGTGAGTATGCCAGTATTTTTTTTCTTTTAAATTTTATTTTAGGAGAAAATGGAGTCTATTGCAGAATACAATACTACACAAAGAACTAGAAATCAAGTATGAATTCCAGAGTTATAGAAATTGCTTTTGCTTTGTAGCTGAAGACAGGGAGATAGACCACCACTGCCCCACCCCACTCCTGCAGAGGTGAACCAAAGAAGGGAGGAGCATGGTGGGGAGACTCCACTCCCTCTGACTTGAGGTTGGGACTCTGCACTTCTTACCCAGCTACCCTGTTAAAAACCGTAACTCAGCTCTTCCCACATTGCAGATACAATCATCTATTCTTTGCTGACCCCTAGAACTTTTCCGCATTACCTTACAGGGCAAAGGGGGTTTTATAAATGTCATTGTGTTGATTAGAAATGACTTTCCATGGTCCCCAGTGAACCATATTCTCTTTTGATTCTCACAGACCTGGGGAGGTTTGGGGGTTGTGCATATGGGGAAAACAACAGGCACACTGGCCCTCCCGGATGAGGATTTGCTAGGCTTCTGAAGTATCAGGGTACAGAATGGATGTATTTGTCTTTTGGTTCTCCCCAAGCATCTGAGAATGATGGCAGTGGAGAAGCTGAAGGTCACAGCAGGAAGCAGGCATGTGCTCACTCGGAGCCTAAAGCTACCATCCCACCTCTTTATTTAGCTTGTCTGAGCTAACTTGCGTTGTCCTGAAGTCCTGTTAGCTCTTTCTGTAAAGCTTTGACCGAGGATCTTGGAACTCTTTTGGAGGGACATCTGTTTTAGAAGGAACCACACATTTGAGGATGAAATTGAGCTTTTGGCACCACTCTGGCTCCTTAACAACATCTTTGACACCTTTCTCCTAGCATTCAGGTTTCCCTTGCCACCACTTGAAAGGAGGATTGGATTCTAATTAGCATCTACACCAGCTCGCTCAGGGAACCTGCAAACTCTCCTAATTAATTAGAGGCCTGCAGTGCCCCATTCCAGCAGCAGCTGGCCCACCTGCTCTGCTCACAAGCTCCCAAATGGTTTTCAATACATATCCCTGGTCTGTGGCTAACGTTTGATTAGTGACTAAACTTAAGAGGACAATAAAATCAAGGTCAAATGTCGATCAACCATTGATAAATAAGTTGTTACACTCATGTCCTAAGGCCTTCGTAACAGATGGTGACTTTAGTGTCTCAAGTCTGTGCAGGTGTGTTGACTGACAGCCCTTTCTAGGTCTGCGGTTGAAATGGTCTGCACCAGGAACTGTGATCCTTCAAGGAGGGCATTATGGGAGAATGTGATTTCTTGGCTTGCAGAAATCACCTGCAAACAAGGCTCTTACCCCTCTGCCTTCCATGTAAGCTATGAATGGTCCAGTCTCTCTCCCATAGAAACGAGTTCTTGCCTTCCTTCCAATTTTTAAGCATCCTACATTTTCAGCAGGCTAAACTTGGCAGATCTCCCATCATACATAACCCACCCAATCACATCATCAGAGTAAATCATGATGTTTAATGAAACACATCCCTGGGCTCCAGGAATTACATCAACGAAGAAATCAAAGGTTGAGTCTGACAATGTTGGAGTATATAAAATCGTTAATATCTTCAAGGAATGCTTTGAAGCTGAAAGCAGTAGTGTAGTGCATGTCTGTAATCCCAGCACTAGGGTGGCTGAGGCAGAGGGATGCTGATCTTGAGGCCAGCCTGAGGTTTGTAATAAAACCCTGTCAGAAGAAAGAAGAGAGCCAAGGGAAGCCTGCCTTCAGAATCAGTGCTAGTGTCTAGCCAAATCAAAGACCCCATTGTTCTATAAACTTAAAGAAAAAGTGGAGTCCTTTCTGGTTTAAAGATGCTACATGTGAAGCTGAGAGACTGTGCTGTGGTTAACAGCACAAGGAGGCTAATGAGCACACCTGCACCTAGGTAATAACCTGGGCATATTCTGGGAACGTGTATCTGTAGCCACAGCACTGTAGCAGGATAGAGACGGGGGTTGGGGGCGGAATCTCTGAGACTTACTGGCTGCTAGCCCAACCAAAACTTGCATGTTCCAGGTTTAGAGAGAGAGAGAGACAGAAAGAGAGAGACAGAGACAGAGACAGAGAGAGCACGAGACCCTGAATCAAACACCCCGCTCTTGCTTCAAGGGTGCACACAGGTACATGCATCCATAGACACAGGGTGCATATACACTATATATGCATATATATGTTTATATGTTTATATACACAGAGATGCTATATTTCATTTTGCCATAGAATCGGTTCCAAAAAATCTATTAAAATCATTACGTGGGTGGTATCCAAGAGTGTCCAAGGAAAATCATACACATTTCCTAGATAAGTACTGACATCTGTTCAATTATTAAATGGAGTTAAGTGTAGCAGAGAACTCTCACAGACTTTGCACATTGACTCCGTGGAGGTAAGACATGATCTAGAAGGGCTGAGGCAGTGAGTGTCATGTACTTGACACACAGAGCTACTCCCAGTGCTTATTTTAAGGGCATCCCTTTAGTTCCTGGAAGCGTTGTACTTGAAGGTGGATCTCTTTACTTCGTAAAAGATCTGCTCACTAGATATGGTAGGCAAACACTTCATCCAGTGTTTAGAATGAAACTCTCAGGAAGTTTGAGAGGATGTTTACAATTATTTTTGAACTCTCTAAATAAAAACCAGCCCAGCACAAATAGCTAATCTGTTCCCTAAAACTCATTTTTCTTCGTCAAAAGGGCAGACACAATAAACATGATTGGCAAGCGACTTTGTCTTCAGTAGTGAGTAGTGAGATGCTCGTTTAGGGATTCAATGTGCATAATAAAAGATTGTGGGAGACAGAAATTTTCCTTAGAAACTTCAAGTCCAAGTGCAACTATTGCCATTGTTTGGTTGCTGTTTCCACTAAAGATGTGGAAGGGGCTTGCCAGGCTGAGTCTTAGGAAGCCATAGTATCTGAGGGCTAGTATATTAACACATAAGTATGAGACTCCCACTTTAGGTCAAGACTTTCTCCGGGATGAATATGGAAATATATCTAAGGTAGAAATAGGCTCCATCCTTGAAGTACTGGATGAGCTGATAACCTTCAAGTTTTGCCTTTTGATGCTGCGCTGATGACCGTGGGATGCTGCGCTGATGACCGTGGGATGCTGCGCTGATGACTGTGGGATGCTGCACTGATGACTGTGGGATGCTGCACTGATGACCGTGGGATGCTGCGCTGATGACCGTGGGATGCTGCACTGATGACCGTGGGATGCTGCGCTGATGACTGTGTGTTTTGCTTACTTCCCTTTCCTCAGAAGTGTGCCTTTTCCAGAGAAAGCCATGTTTTGAATATACGGGGAATTTCTGAGTAAACACCTTTGACTGAGTGGCTCTGTCCTGGTTGGGCCTGGTTGGCCGCCACTGCAGCCAAGGCATTATGGGTATGGGTGTAAGCATAGCCCTCAGACAGCTGTGCCATCACTGAACATTTCCAGAGTACTGAATCGTTAGCCATCTCCCAGCAGGCAACGGAAGGTATCCCAAGTGGCTCCATTTCATGACTTCGGATGCTGGCTTTAGATTTCTTCCTTCTCACATGCAGTATAATGGAAGGATTAGCCATAGCATCCCTGGTGTCTGTGAGTACTGGGTTTTCAGTCCACAATGACTGAACAAAAGACAATAGCCCTTTGTCATACTCTAAGTTGGTGGCTTACTGAGTAAGAAATTCTTGAGAATTTAGAAATCTTTTTGTGATCGCCACTTGCTTTTAATGTAGTGAGTATCCTCTGCTCTGCTGTAAAAGAATGCCATAAACCTGGTAATAAACACATTTATTTTCTCATGTGCTTCTGTAGCTGGCCTCTGCGAGCCAGGTGTCTGCAGGCTGAGCTCTCCTGAATCCTCTTATCCTATATGCATGCCTATATGCTAATCTCCTTCTTTTAGAGAGAAGGCACTGAAGCTAATGGGGCCTCTCCTCCATGGGGCCTCACACCCTCTTAATCTCCTCTCCCAATACAGCCTCAGGATTTTGGATGAGGATTTTGGAGGGGACACAATTCAGTCTTCAAGGCATTGATTGTTGTTTACTATGTTCTAGATTGATTGTTATTCTGTTTACATACCAAAGAAATTAAATGATCTTTCAAAAGTCAGGCCTGAGTAGATTGTCAGTACAAAACAGAACATCACAGCTTTCCACTTGCCTCATGGCTGAGCCAGATCTGCCCTTCCGTTTGCTCTCATCCCTGGCTCACCCCAGATCTACTCATTTACCATGATTTGACTGACTGAGAGCAATGGGTCTGAACTTCTGGGCTTGAATCTGAACATCCTGTTCTTGAAGATCTCTAGGCTACTTAAGCCCTGCACTCTTTAGAGTCCCAGCAACCAAACAAGAAGCTGTTTGATAAGAACCCTTGGCCACACCGTCCAGTTAAGTAATGGTGATGCCCACCACAGTGCCCACTTTAGGACACTTTCTAGTTTAAGTAGCAAGAAGTTTACAAAGCCTGAAGAAGTTAGACAAAAATCACGTAAGTAGTTAAATAGCAGAGTTCAGTCTTTAACACAAAGAATAGTAAAAAGAGTTAGCAAAAACAATGTTTATAAAAATGCTTGTTTCCAGACTGAATTCATTATCTGGAAGATTACTACCAGAGGCAGTAAGACTCCAAAATGCAATCTTTAATTACTATTGCACACACACATACACACATGTGTGTGTGCACACACACTCAGCCATCCTTCAGTCAGCTAGCACTCTGTACCACTCTAAGGTATCAATGTTTCACTGTTGCTACTCATGTGGTCTCATCATAACTCTGGGATAGAGACCACAGTCATCAGTTGTGAGAATAGATACGGCAATGGCTAAGAGATGTGCAAACATGGGACTTCAGGCTACAATGGCGATTTGGAATATACATGATCACAGAAAGAAGTCTTGCACCATCTCTTACCCTGGGCAAAAGCCAAAAGGCATGGACAAACCAGTGAGCTAAACTGAAGGGTGAGTAGGGTCTGTGAACAAAGGCAGACGTACGGAAGAAAGTATGCAAAGCAGGTACTGGAAAACTGTCATTGAACCAGGAAATGTACAGGAAGCTAGGCTGTCACAGAACTAAGTTGCAAGCTAATGCAGACAAGAACATGTGCTTTGATGTTTCAGGGCCTCTGGGCTTTTTTTTTTCTCCAGAGGCAGAGATAGCATCTTGAGGCCTCTAAGCTAGATCACTGCTATGGTAGGAAGACTGTCCCAGAGGCAGGCAGTAGCTATAGTTTGTTCATTCTGTACCTAACCCAGCAAAACTATCCTATTCAATGAGGACCTTTCCAACTCAACAGAGTTTGCCGCTCAGTAAGTAATGGATGGGGAATTCCTCATAGAAGTATTCATTTACTTACTCTCATGTTCATACATCTCCAGGCCCAGCATCCTTACTTAGTCTGACATGATGCTCTAGCACTTTCAGAGTTTGGAATGCTTTAGATTAGAGATGCTTAACTAGAAGAGTCTACGTAAAAACTTTTATAGTCTTTCAGATCCAGAAATATTGCAAACACCTATATCCCCATATGTCTTAGATAAGTAATTCTCAGTGTATATTGGTCACAGAAACACAGCATCTGTAAGTAAGCAGGAAGGTGTGCCCAGAGGCATCCAGAAGCCAGTGGGCTGATCTGTAGCTATCGACATTTCTGTATGCCATGTACTCCTTTTTCCTTTCTGCAGACTTGAGCTGTCTTTTTTTTTGGCAGGGTTTCTCTGTGTAGCCCTGGCTGTCCTGGAACTCACTCTGTAGACCAGGCTGGCCTCGAACTCAGAAATCCGCCTGCTTCTGCCTCCTGAGTGCTGGGATAAAGGCGTGCCCCACCACGCCCGACTATCGAGCTGTCTTTTACTATGGCTTACTGAGCAGGTCTTGTGATGCCATCACACACAGTTTTTGTTCATTAACTGTATTTTGTGTTTGCCTTTGTTTTTGAGGGCCAGTTTCACTGCAGACAAAATGCTTGTTGAAATCCTTGAGGCAAGTATTACCTGTTCCCTTCCCAGCCATACACTGCCATGCTTGCTTATCCTGGTGGCAGTTGAATATCTTACCTTCTATGCTCCAAGCTCTCAATACATATGTGTGCTAACTCATTTATCATTTATGAGGTTCTTCAGAGGCAGCCTTCTCATGTGCTCATCCATCCAAATAGCATTTATCGTGTGCCTTCAGCTAAATACTTTTCTATGAGTTGAGCATGACCTTCAAATCATGAATCTTACATTTAAGAGAGAGAGATGATGACGATGATAACAAGAATGAAAAGGAGGAGAAGAAGAAACCCTTTCAGAACAGGGAGCTAGGCTCTAGCATGTAGAGAAGGGTATCTACTTCACCTTGCTAACAATGAAAGTTGTTCTTAGAGGAGGGCATCTAATCTTAGACCTAGGCAAAGAACAGAGAGGCACTGAAGATCTGGAAGCAGAAGCTTGAATTGTCTTTTTGCCAGCTTCACTAATAGGCAGAAATATCACTATAGCAATGGACCCATTAATTAAAAGATTGCTTTCCTGAGGTGTGATGGAGAGAAGCTGGGGACCATCTGTCTTTCCGGGAGACGCCCTGGCAGATGAGTCATCGTCCAGCTGTTTGGGAGCACACACAAGGAACAGAACACAGAGCTGGTCACCAGCTGCCCTGACCTGGCTTTCAAGGCACAAGAGGAAAATCCAGGGTCAGTGAAAATAAACACGATGGGTCCCAAGACCGTTAGTCATAGTAACCTGGTGTGTGTTGCCTGTGGGAAAATCAAGATAGTACAGAAAGTCCCTCCTCTTGGCCAGTGAGGCTCTCATGTCACCATGGTGACCATGTGTACGAAGACAGTCAAGTGCTCAGGGGCAGTACCCAAGATCCACCTGCCTCGGACAGGCCGTGTCTGCCCTCAGTTGAGTCCCTTGGTCCTGGCTCACACAAAATCGAAGGCCTGCATTTTTCTTTATGTAACGTTCTGTGCCTACCAAGTGGTTAGCACTGAACCAGTGCTCTCAAGAAGATAAGTAAACGAAAAGAGAAAGTCAGTGTTCTCCCTGGCCTGAGAGAATGACATGTGGCAGGGTAGAAACTTTAGAGTCCAAGTCATTGCTTTCCTAAAGGGTCTTGAGGACAATCCTGGGCAGGGCACATCTGCTGATTGCTGTGTAAATGTACCACAGGGAGTGAGCCTGCTGAGAAGAAAGAGACTCCTAATGGTCTTCGGCCCATTCATTGTCATTTGTAGGTCCCTGGGTATAGAACTTGGCAAATGTGGCTTAATGAAATATACCCAGAAAGATGAGCTCTTCTCGTTGGCTTAATGTGACATGTTGTTGCCAACACGTAGCAGCATCAGCACACAGGGAGCACTTTCCTCCTGTGTGCGATCTTCAGCTCTTATTATGTCCCTTCAGGAACAGTTAATGAGATCCCTTAAGTGCAGAGAACAGTCCTAGAAGTGTCCAGAGGGGTTCGCAGGGTTCCTCCCTCAAGGAGATTACAGGATGGACCACTTCAGGAAATGCATGAATTGGCCCTTATGCTTCAAATGCCTTTTTAATAAAGGTAATAATTTTGATTGCATCAACAAAGCAAACTGCTATACTCTGTAGGTTCTTTCCTCTCCTTAGCCCAGTTGCCCAAGGCAATTGCGGACATAAATCCTTTCGTCTCAGCTACTAAGCCATCCAAAATGTGACTTGGGCCTTTTATTCCCAAGTGGCCACTTTGTCAACATGAGTGCTATGAAATCTGTAGAGGACATATATACAGGACAGGAGGTCTGAGCTGTTTTGAAATCCCAGTATCAGGGGTGAGGTAAGGCTAGCTCTCAAATCTGGAAAATTTGAAGCCATGCCTAGTACAGAGCCAAGTTACTAGTCCTGACTGCTAGTCCTCAAGGACGTCACTCCTGAAGTTAATAAATACACAATGTACTGTGGTTCCACCTATGGGTACATGCTTGAGAATGAGAGGGTAGGAACAGGAGGTAAAATGTCTCAGGGCACCCTCTGCCTCCCTGTCCCTATTTGGGACAGTCGGTGGACATAGCAAAGAAAATTCTTCCCATCTAGACTGAATGATCCCATGCCTGTTTCCCACGTAAGCCACTGGTCCTGTGTATGTATGTATGTATGTATGTATGTATGTATGTATGTATGTATATGTATGTATTTTGGAAAGATCCCAGTTTCAGCACCAGTTGAGTAGAGAATCGAGGACACAGATGTTCCTCTGTATCCTTCAGGAGGATGTTTATTGTCGGTATGAGGGAGAAAACAGCCAGAGGTATCCGGAAGGGTCCAGACTGAACTGGGCCTTGAGAGGAATGAGAGACTGGGAGAGGAAGAGAAGGGAGGGGGAAGGGGAGAGAAAACAGACAACATGGGAACAGACAGGCCAAGAGAACACATAAGCCAACATGGCTGGGTGATATAGGGAAGGGAAGCTGAGGCAAAGGAAGGGAAGCTCTGGAGTTGGAGAGAATTAGAGTTGGGGATGGGGTGTGCCTGTCAGAATCTTTCCATAACAGGTGCTTGTGAGTAGGGAGAGATGCTGGGAGGACCCTGTGACCAGTGTCTGTTTTAACATGTTAAATAGGATCCTCAGTTAGCCATTTGTCAGGGGCTTCTTTGAGGTCTACCACCACCAAGCCAGGAGATTGTGCAAAGAACTCCATTATATGTGGATACTTTGAGTTAAGTTACCCAGCTTGGTTTGCCTTTCAGTTTGTCTTTTCAGAAACCTTAAGTATTTTTACACAAGGTTGTCTCTACTGATGCATGTATGTCTGTGTGCCTTTCTACACCCTCTAATAAAAGAGCTCCACAAAATATCTAACTACCTAAGAACGTTAAAGCTTCAGCATATTTTTGAGAACTGACTTCTAATATTTGACTGGAGTTTTCCTCTGGACATGGTGAAATTATGGAAGGTGAAAAGTCGTGGAGTCATTGTCCTGGCGCTGAGTAGTGTGGGCACCCACAAGAAGGAGCATATATGTTTAGGATCTGGTCGAATGTGAAGACACTTGGGGAGACAGGAATAGCGCTCTGCTGTCATGGAATTAGTGGAGTGCCAGCTAGAAAATTTCTGTATCTAAATGCAGGCTTTTCTGTTTATTTACAATCATAAACATTCTGCTTTCAAATATTCTTTCTTCTATTAGCACAGGGGTCAGCAAATGACAACCACCTAGTCCAGAGCTTCCTGTACCCACAAATGGGTTTGTACATTTAAGGAACTAATCTAAAGGTTTTGAAAAAAAGATTAAGAGGAAAAAGTATTTGAAGATTTTATTGAACTACAGCTATGTCATCTTTCCATGATTCTTAACAAAATATATCAGATTATATAAAGTCAAAGGGGATTAAACATTTTTTAATTCACTTTACATCCCTATCACAATACCCCTCCTTCCTCTCTTCCCAGCCCCACCCTTCTAAGACCCTTCCCCAAGCTTACCCTAAGCTGCCTCTCCTTGTCTTAGGGGGAACCTTTCTTGGGTATCACCCCACTTCAGAGCATCTAGTCCCAGCAGATACAGGCACATCCTCTCCCACTGAGGCCCAGCCAGGCAGTCCAAGTAGGGGGCAAGGGGATTCAATAGCTGTGAACAGAGACTGAGGCAGCCCCCACTCCACTTGTTAGAGGACCTCCATGACGACCAAGATGCACATTTGCTACAAATGTGTAGGGGGGTCTAGGCACAGCCCCTGTATCCTCCCTAGTTGGTGACCCAGGCTGTGTGAGCCCCCATGGTCACAGGTTAGTTGACTCTGTGGGTCTTCTTAGGGTGTCCTTGACCTCTCTGACTTGCTTACTTCTACCCCCAACTCTTCCACAAGAATCTCCAGGCTCAGCCTGATGTTTGGCTATGGATCTCTGCATCTGCCTCCGTCTGCTACTGGATGAAGCCTCTCAGGGCACAGTCATGCTAGGTTCCTGTCTGCAAGCATAGCAGAATATCATTAATAGTGTCAGGAGTTGGCTCCCTCCCGTGGGATGGGTCTCCAGTTGGAGCAGTCATGGATGGCTGTTTCCTTAGTCTCTGCTCCATCCCTATCCCTGCACATTTTGAAGGTTTTGTAGGTGCATTGATACCCACCTCACTCTTCTGCTCCATCCCTATCCCTGCACATTTTGAAGGTTTTGTAGGTGCATTGATACCCACCTCACTCTTCTGCTCCATCCCTATCCCTGCACATTTTGAAGGTTTTGTAGGTGCATTGATACCCACCTCACTCTTCTGGAAGTTCTGCTGTACTGTAGGAGCTGGCCACTTCAAGGCTTTCTATTCCCCTCTGGTAGGGATCTCAGCCAGAGTCACACCCATGGACTCCCCATATCCTCTCCCATCCCAGGCCTCCAGCCAGTTACCAGAGATGCCACCCCCCATGCTGATTTCCATGCTCACTCCCAGTCTTCTCTGCATCAACTGAGTGTGCTCCCCTCAAAGCCAGAAGCACTGCTGGCCCTCAGAGACAAGGGCTTAGTAGACCCAGCTCTGTAGTGAGCTTTGACTCCTTCACCCTGCACACACTTGTGTGTCTCTCTTTTGCTTTGGTCAACTCAAGTGACAGTGCCGTATCTAGTTTCTATATGTCACTGTCATTCTGATGCACATAGCATCTGCTCTGCTAGTGTGGACTCAGGGCACAGACTACATGGCCTTGATCCGTGCTGGAGGGATCACAGTCTTGGTATAAGATGCGCAGCACATGGTAGTGGTGAAGCAATTATTTATGCCATAAACTAGCTGTCAGATAAACAATTAGAAGATCAACATTTTTCCTTTGTTCTTATTGCGTTCCTGGAGCTCTCATATGCGTGATACAATTTTCTCATTTTCCCTTCCATGTCTCATAAGTATTATTTTAAGTTTATCTTTGTTGCTGTGTCTGGCATTTGGGATGAACAAATCAGTAATATCAAATTCACCAAATTTATCTAGCTAATCTAGGGCTTAGTTTGTATAATGATCTGCTTAAATGGAATGAAAATATTTTTATGTCTAGGACTCATCTTTTAATGGAATGCCATATTTTTATTTATAAAGAAGTATCTTGTTCATGGGCTAGGATGTGATTTAATAAATTATTATTTATTAAAATATTTTAAAATTTATTATTTAAATCATTTTAAAATTATTAAATTATTGTTTATTAAATGATTATTATTTTAAACTCAGATTACATTTGTTTCAGTATTTGTCTTAAACTGTTGTTCCTGCTGTAACAGAAAGTCAGAAGCTAGGTGCTGTATAAAGAAAGCAGATGGTGTCTTAGAGTCTCATTGCTGTGAGAAGACACTATGGACACAGCAACTCTCATAAAGGAAAACATTTCACCGGGGCTGGCTTACAGTTCATAGATCCAGTCTATTGTTGTCATGTGTCATGGCAGGAAGCATAGTGTTATAAAGGCAGACATGGTGCTGAAGAAGTAGCTGAGAGTTCCACATCAAGTTAGGCAGGCAGCAGAGAGAGTGAGACACTAGGCCTGGCTCGTGCATTTGAAAACTCAAAAATCACCCCCCAGTAACACACTCCCTCCAACAAAGCCACCCTACGCCACCAACATCACACTTCCAAATGGTACTACTCCCTGGTGACCAAGCATTCAAATATATGAGTCTGTGGGGACCGTTTCTATTCAAACCATCACAGGTGAGCTTGTAGATCTCAGTTTAGGAAGGTGGAAGTCCTGGACTGAGTAGCTTTGTCTCTTTTCTTTCTATTCAGGCTCACAATTGGCATACTTCTAAAGATATAACTATCTTCTATGAGGTCCACTTCCCTAAGGGTTCCATTGTCTCCCTGTAGCATCACCCTGGGACTTGAACCTTGAGCTCATGTTCCTTTGAGAAACAGTTATCCAAACTGTTACGGTCATTATAGATGGGGCAGCAGGGAGAGCTGTGAAAGGCAACTGTCTCAGCAGCTGACACCTGGAAAAGGTCCCTACGTAATCAAACTCAGCCAACAACATGATAGAAAGTAAGAACTGTGCCCCTGAGTGTTAGATGGCAGTAGCATCTCTGCCAGGGCCAAAGAGACAAAGAACAAAGACAAGAGTGTGCTCTCACTCAGCCTTAGGATAGCAGGTTGGATTAAATTTGTCAAGAGATGACATCAGTTTTTCTATGGGTCAGTAGCAGTATGTATAGATGTGTACCAGAAAATCATGGTAAGGTGGGTGCACCAGGGATAAAATTCCTCTATGAGTGACAAAGACTTTGCTAAGTTTGTGACTGTGTGCTGAAGATAGTCCCTGCCTTTGGATGCTCATGTGGCTCCTAAGACCAATCTGTGCCTAGACCAGAAGGCCTCAGTGGTTCTGTCCTGTGCGACACCCATCTCCCTGTACAAGCCCACATCTATTCCTCCAACCAGGAATGGGTGGCCCATCATGTTCATCCCTGAGCTCTTCCCTTGTGGCCTTTACCTGTAGGAAGCTGCCTTGTCTACATCACATTTATCTTGGGTCAGCCTATGTGAGTTTTCTGCTCAGTGCTGGGATGGAGTAGCTCACCTCCCCCCACCCCAGTGTTAGTTCTAAACCCTTCCTAAGGACTGCTGTGCATCCAGCTCCCAAGGAAACAGCTCAGGGCCCTGCTTCAGCTTCTATAGCTTTGATATTTGCCCCCCCCCCCAGCTTAGAGTGTCCTACAGGGATCGCTCTGTTTCTCAGTGACTTATAAATGTCTACCAGAAACTTCTGAAGTCAAATCTCTGTCTCAGTGCTATTTCCTGGTAACCCAACCTAGGACATATGACAGGAGCATACCCCCAAGTGTCAGAATCCTACCAGCCTTATTCACTACAGGAGGCCAGAAGAATTCCCTGAGGTCAATGTGGAAGGAAGGATGCTGCAGAATCAAGGAGTCAGGACAGAGGAGGGGTGGTGTGGAAACATGATGCCGCAGCCTTCGGTTCCCTTCCCATGGTCCTTGATCATCAATCTTCTATGCACCATGGATATTGCTTGCATNAGTGTCAGAATCCTACCAGCCTTATTCACTACAGGAGGCCAGAAGAATTCCCTGAGGTCAATGTGGAAGGAAGGATGCTGCAGAATCAAGGAGTCAGGACAGAGGAGGGGTGGTGTGGAAACATGATGCCGCAGCCTTCGGTTCCCTTCCCATGGTCCTTGATCATCAATCTTCTATGCACCATGGATATTGCTTGCATATCTTTCATTGAGCAAAAAGCTTTGGAAGAGATTCTAACACTTTAAAAGTCACTAAGAGTTTGGAGAGATGGCTCAGTGGTTAAGACATCCGTTATTCTTGCAGGAGACCCAGGCTTAGTTCCCAGCACTCATGTGATGGCTCAATATTTGTAACTCTAGGGGAACTACAGTTCCATGGGATCTGATGCCTTCTTTTCACCTCTGTGAGCATCAGGCATGCACATGTATATGCAGGCAAAACACTCATATACATACAATAAAATAAATCAATTTTAAAGTTATTAAACAGTGACAAAAAGGGAGAGGATGGGAGGGGAGAGGAGCAATCTACTTTTTTTTTCTCTGATCATATGCCAATCAAATCAAATTAAGAGTCTGTCCTGGTCTGGTGCTAGGGAGAATTCAGAGCTGGAAGTGGTTGGGGATTCCTTGGCTGGGTTGCAAGGCACACAGTGGAAACTCTGACCTCGCAGGAAAGTGGAAAGAACCAGAAAAATGAGGCTACCACGCCTTCCTCTGGTCACCCCGCATTGTGGAATCACCATCTTCATCAAAAAAGGTTTGGGTGTGTGCTGAAGGATGGCCCCAGCATGAGGGTGAAGATAGAGGGAAGCTGTGGATGTCCCCCTTCACATCTATTAGCTTGGTGCTAAGGAACTGCTGAGTTTCACGTGCTTAACTTAGAAGCTTGGCTGCTGAGTTTGAGGCATCTTCTTCCAGCTGATAGCTATCTCTACTCAACTCCATCAATTTTGTGTCAGTGCACTTTTCATGTGTTTCTTTATATACCCCCAAATGGAAATCAAAACAAACAAAAGACCAATAAGACCGACCAACCAACCAACCAACCAACCAACCAACCAACCAACCAACCAACCACCCAGCCAACAGACAAAAAAAAAATCAAAACAAGCAAGCAAACAAACAAAAAACCTGCAAATTGCTTCATTTTAAGGGGTGAGAGCTTGTGTCTGCTTTGCCATCTTAGTGCTGGGATCATCTCTGGCTTAAACCTGTACAAGTCTTGTTCATGCTACCATAGTTTCTGTGAATTCATGTGTGCACCAGTCCTGTTATACCTGAAAGACACTGTTTCCCTGGAGTCATCCACCGTCTCTGGCTCTTACCTTCTTCCTACTTCCTCTTCCACACATGGTGCTGAGCCCGGAGGGGACAGACTTGGTGAAGACTTCCCACTTAGGACCGAGTGCCCCTAAGTCTCTCACTCTCTGCACGTTGCTCAGCTATGACTCTGTTAGTTCCCGTCTGTGAGAAGAGGAGGCTTCTCTGATAAGGATTGAATGATGTACTGATCTATAGGTATAGCAGTGTGTCATTAGGAATCATTTTATTGTCGGGTTCTTTTTGCAGAATAGTAGTCATAGGCTTGCCCCTAGGCTCATGTCCTCTCTAGCCTCAGGTTCTTGGCCACTTTAGCTGTGTCAGATGTGGGTTTCATCTCATGGGATGGGCCTGAAAATCAATCAGAAATGGTTTTTAAAACTGATTTACCTCTTGATCTCTTGTTTCTCTCCTGCTCTTGCTCTCCCCTTCCCCATTCCCTTTCCTTCCCACTCTCTCCGGTGCTCATGGCCATGGCCCACCTCTACTCCTCTTCTCTTCTCTTCTCTTCTTCTCTTCTCTTCTCTTCTCTTCTCTTCTCTTCTCTTCTCTTCTCTTCTCTTCTCTTCTCTTCTCTTCTCTTCTCTTCTCTTCTCTTCCCTTCCCTTCCCTTCCCTTCCCTTCCCTTCCCTTCCCTTCCCTTCCCTTCCCTTCCCTTCCCTTCCCCCCTCTCTGCTTTTCTCTGCCTCTATTACCCTCTTAACACCCCTCCTCATGCCCCGAATAAGCTCTATTCTATAATAAAAACAATAAAAACTAATAATAATAATAAACCTACTTCCTATATGAACTCTATGACATGACAATAGTTTTGGGTGGTTTTTAATTAAGATCTCCATTTTAGGAAATGTAATATCAATAAGCAAAAACTCTGTTTAAAACTCAAGATATGATTTATTTAGAAATACTCCACTCTCCCTGTTAGCTACTTAGTTCCTTTGTTAGCTTTGATATTCTTCTTCTTTGTCATCCAGATGGTTGGGGAGGCAGTGTGAGCAGATGGAGTGTGGTGTCTAGCCATGGGTTACTGAGTTTGTCTCTCTGAGGACATGGTTGCTTTTGGAAATTTTTTGAAGTCACATCTGTTGCTTGTCCTGGTATATTTGTCCCATTTCCCCATGTCACTGTGAGTTTATATATCAGATGATTCCAGATTTTAGGCACATTCTTGTCTGAATCAATTGTGGAATGCCCAACATATATAAGAAAAATTGAATAAAAACCTGTAGTGTGTAGTTCATGCTACAAAAACCTATCACTTCAACTGACATGGTGGTAGAATTTGTCAAAAACATACTCTGAGAACTAGGAATATAAATGAGTTTTCTTATTAGGATTAAAGGAGTGTATGGGAGCGCACAGCTAACATTATGGTTAATGGTAAGGGGCTGTACACTTTCCCTCTGACATCAGAAATAAGATGAGGATTTCCATTACTTGGAGCTGAATTATATTCTCTCCAATTTATATTGTGAAGCTTTATTTCTGCTATATGTGGATTTCTTAGGGGAGGGATTGACATTAAGTTTAAGATAAATTACAATTAGGTGATTCGAGTGGCTCCTTAATCCAGTCCCACTGATGCCCTTATAAAAGGAGAAAGTGTAAGGTCATGCGCAGTTACCAGGGTTGAGCCTGCTCAGGATGTTCACCATGTCAAAGTGGTCATGCACAGCCCCGGAGAGCCTTTGATGAAGATGCTCTGAGAACACCTTCATCTTGGGCTCTATTTCCCAAAGCTGCAAGAAAATAAATCTGTTATTCAACTGCAAATATGACCAGGGATGCTTCAGTCATTATGTGCCAGCTGCTTGTGTGTGAGGACCTGAGTTTGGAATTTCAGCATCCATAGAAAAATTCAGTGGTGGTAGACACACTGGCCAAACAGCCTAGCTCAACCAAGAAGCTTTATTTGTATTATGGGAATATTTTTTGTTTTTGTTTTTGTTTTTGTTTTTCGAGACAAGGTTTCTCTGTATGGCGCTGGCTGACCTGGAACTCACTTTGTAGACCAGGCTGGCCTTGAACTCAGAAATCCACCTGCCTCTGCCTTCCATGTGCTGGGATTAAAGGCATGCATATTTATACTATGTTACCCCACTGTTGCATTTTGGGAGAAGAGAACAATTTTCAAAGATACGCACCTGGGGGCTTAATTTTACTTCACTATGAATGGCATGTTGGGCTTCACTCATATCAAAGTGAGAGTATATGTGGATGAAATTTGAGGCTGGGTCTTGATGCTGACATGGGATAAAACATTGGGCTTGTGTCAGTACTTGCATGTGAGGAGGATAGGAGCTTTGGGCATTCAGAGCATAGAGCATTAGGGGCTGAAATATTGCCCTTGTGTTATTTATCTTTCTTAGCCACTATGGCATATACCTGGAATGACCAACTTATAAAGGGCTCACCTTGGGCTACTCTTTGAGGAGTTTCAGTTTATGATTAGTTGGCCAACTGCTTTGGCCTGTACCACAGCAGTACATCTCATGCCAAAGTACCTGACCAATAAAACAAAATTGCATTCATCATAGAAAACAGACAAGTAGCCAAGAAACACAGGTACACGTACTGCACCTCCCTAGCCATTAGGGAAATACAAAGGAAAGCTACAGTGTGACCCCATTTGATACCCAAAAAGATAGCCATGAAAAAGTAACCTTTAGAGAAGAGGCAGAGTGTTGACATAGAAAAACTGGAATCTCATAATGGCTGGTAAGAATGTGGAGTGTGCTGGTTTCCTCCAAAACTTTTACATCTAATTGTAATATGATGTAACAATTCCTCTTCTAGGGATCTCCATAAAACAAAATCAAGCAGATACCCAAATCTCTGTGTGTGAATATTCATTAGAGAGCACTGGTCAATGTAGCTAAAGACACAAAGGTGGGGCAAAGGACTGGTGCATTCTCATTTATCCATAAAGAATGAAGAATCGATTGTGCACCCATGTAGACAAACCTTTAAAGATCCTGCCAAGCAGAAACTCATCACAGGAGGCCACACGTGGATGGTGGTGTCCACTGGGTGCACCTCCAGAGTCACAAGGGCTAGGTGAGGGAGGGGAAGTGGGGAATTGGTCTGATGGATGTGGAAGATGAAGTCAATGGAAGGGCTATTTGCACAACATGGTGAGTGTGCTGAATACTGCTAAATCTGTTGTGAGAAATTTACCTCAATTAATAATGCATATAAGAAGAGCCATTTGCTGTGTCAGTCCTTACTTCTCTACAGTTAAAAAAACAAGATCCAAATGACAGTGGAACTGAGTACAGAGACAACAGCTATTTCTCCTCCGCCCTGACTTCTGCTTCTATAGATTCTGAGATTGTGATTATCCCAGGGCAAATCAAATACAGTTTCCTTTAGCTGAGATTTTACTCTCATGGCTAATCACATTTCCACACTGTATTGGTCCAAGAATTGGAAAAGATAAATCTGATGGGTTTTAGAATCACAATAAAAAATCTGTATGTGGTTGTCTTTATTTATGATGCTTTGGACTTTAATGTGTCATTTTTTTAATGGCAGTTCCTTCTTTTATCTGAGAACTGCCCCCAACCCCTGTGCCCAGGAGTGCTTCTGTAGAGTGCCATGCTTCTCAGACAAGGTCACACAATCCCCCAGGAGAAGGATGAAGGAGGGAAGAAGGCATAAGAATTACAATGACCTCATGGGCTCTGCTGGGCTCTGTCTGATCAGTGACTTTCTTCAGTACATGTGTGTTGATTATGGATCTAAGAAATACTTGGTCTGTGACCGCTCAGTGTTTTGAGTGAAATTTGATGCTTGATTGTATCTGCTATTGGCTTTGACTTGTTGTTGTTGTTGGTGGTTTCTTTCTATTTCTTTTGGATCTACCTAATTTGCATTCTTCATTTACTTTTACTAGGTATATCCATGTGTTGCTTGCATATGACCACATGCATAGCTTGTGTCTGAGGAAGTTAGAAGAGGGTATCTTATCACCTAGAACTGTAGTTACAGATGGTTGTGAATCACCATGTGGGTGCTGAGAAATGAACCTGGATTCACTGAAAGAGAAGAACCTGGTTCCTCTGAAAGAGCAGGAAGAACTCAATCACAGAGCTGTCTCTTCAGGCCTCAGCTTTTGTTTTAGGACTACTGTATTAGTTAGGGTTCTCTAGAGTCACAGAACTTAAGGAGTAAAGGAATTTATTGATGACTTACAGTCTGCAGTCCAATTCCCAACAATGGTTCAGTAGTAGCTGTGAATGGAAGTCCAAGGATCTAGCAGTTACTCAGTCCCACACGGTGAACAGGCGAAGGAGCGAGAGAGAGTCTCCCTTCTTCCAGTGTCC
>LR752510.1:58276-80579 GCA_902729485.2 Mus minutoides | reverse complement strand
ATTTGTGGTGCTTAATCCTTATAACTTGGAATACAGAGAAGTTGGATCCATAAATTCTCTTTCCAGAGAGTCTAGTCTACTTTGCTATGCTGTGATAGCAAAACCCCAGACAAAACTTCTATCTAACAGAAAGATGGTACCAAAGGGTTAACACCAAAAGTTGGCCTCTGAATTCCAAGTGTACATGCTTACACATGTAAAAACACCCTCACATTTATGGACCCACATGTATGAATATGTATGCACACATACTCAAATAAAATGTAATTATTTTTGTTTGCATCCATATTGGATCAGATTGTATAAGGATGCATCTCAGAAAAAGCTTATAAGAAAAAAATAATCATTTCACTTTTCTTTGCTGGTGCACCCCTTATAGTCACACATTAAAGCTAGAATAGTGCAGTTGTAGTGCCCCCAAAGCAGACAAGGGCCGCTTTTACTTTCCACTCTCTAACCTCCTAATGGAATAAACTTAGACATATCTCCAATCAGCTTGTAAAAATTTCTACTCACAGAAATGTTTTCCTAAAAGCAAGGTGAGAATGTGTATGAAAATATTTTATATTATGTGAATTTCTTAGCACATGAGGAGAGTTGATGTTTCTAGGCAACATGGAGTTTGCTCTTGAGAGTTACATTAATACAAATGTTTATTAATTCCTACATAATATTAAAGGCATAAAGCTTAAGGAGGCTTTTGTGAAGAGTTTTGTGTTATGAAATAGCAGGAGATCTCTAAAAGTTTTTAATCATCATGGTTGCATATTTATTCTTAATGGCCACAGGCTAATAAACATGTTTGATAAACATGTTTTTATTCTTTTTTTTGATAAATGGATAATCAATATAGTATATAAAAGTAGTCATAAAACAAAATAGTAGGGCTACAAATACAAAGGTTTTGTTCCTTAAATTTCTACTCATTTATTTATATGATTATTTCTGTAAGTGTGTATGTTTGTGTATGTGTGAGTGTGTGTGTGTGTGTGTGTGTGTGTGTGTGTGTGTGTGTGTGTGTGTGAATTTGGTGGCAATAGGTGCCAGAACAGAGCATGAGATCCACCAGAATGGAACTTAAATTATAGGCAACTATGGGCTGTCAGATATTATGTAATAAACTAAATAACAGTTTGGGGAAGAAAGCTTAACCACTAAAGTTTGTTTCCATGTATAATATTTGTTTATATATATATATATATATATATATATATATATATATATATATATACAAATACAAACATTATAGTATATATTATACACATACACATATATATATATACACAAATACAAACATTATAATATATATTATACACACACACACACACACACACACACACACACATATATATATATATATATATATATATATATATATATATATATATATATATAATTTTTATGCCAGCTACTTCAAATTCCAGGTTTCACCTTGTGGGTTTAATTTGAGCATCTTTTCTAAGTAGTCCTGGTAGAAATTTATGTAATCTAGTCATTACAACCTGACCTCTTCTCTTCCTGCCATATATTATGACAAGCTGTCCTCCCTACGATAAACAGGATAAAAGGCACATAAACTCCAGATATATGTACAAGTGATGATATAAGTATAAAAATGCTGAGCCTGGACTTGAGTCTTACATAGAATATGAGTGCTAACATCTTTTGGAAGGTCTTAAACTGGTGCTCAGCACATACTGAAGCAACAAAGTAGGAAGTCCACAGTGTTTGTCTGGATGTGTCATAGTTTCTAATTCAGTCTTTTAGTGTAATTCCTGAGTGTGTTAACAAGTGCATCTCTCAATCTTGTGCCTTTTGGGGAACTCTTTCCTTCTTTTTAAATTTTTCCAACTCTGATATAAGATTTTTTAAAATTTTATTATACTTTATTTTGTATATTTTATTATCATTCATTAGAAATCTGATTTTTTTTTCCAAATGATAGACAGAAAGTGAGCAGATCCAGATTTTGGGAGACCATGGGAAGAGAGCAACTGGAAGGAGTGGTAGAAAATAAAACTATAGTATGGATCTATTATGTGAGAAAAAAAAAATCTATTTCCAATAAACAGAGAATACCAAACAAAGGATCCCAAGTTGTACACATAGTGGTAGTCAATGGGTCATGAAGAAAGTCATTGAATGGCTTGTTGTGCTATAGTTGGGAACATCTCTAGCTTATGACCCAAGAATTTAGAAGGTGAAAGCTAGCAGTTCAAGAAAGCAATGATTTTAAAAATATTTCAATTCAAGTAATATTTTCCTAAAAGCAATATGTCTGTGAATTAAGTCACCAATATCAATTTTATAATCCACAGGAAAAAAAAATTTAAGACAAACCTAATTTTCCAACATGGTAACATATTGTCTTGAGGGTTTGAGGGTAGAGGTGTAGATTTTTAGAGCATAGATATTACTTCAAATGATTTGAATTTTTAAAATCACCCATTGCCAGTGGCCTACTACAGAAAAAAACAGATAAATGAGACAACTGAACCAGGCAATGGCTATTTAACATTATAAGTATACTTTTACACACAAAGTTTTGTTCTCCAGGCATTCAGAAAAATATACTCTTCATCTACATGATATTTTAACATTTAGAGCTTATATTTCAGAAAGAAGGCAAAAGTTATCATTATGTATAGAATTTAATGAACAAAAAACCAGTGGATATTATCTCAAGACATTAAAATTTTTACAAATTCTGAGTTTGTACATTGGAAAGAAATAACTGAACTAAAACAAACATTTGAACTAAACTAAAATCTGTTATATAATGTAAATATGTTACATATATGTTTGAATAGATTAAACTATATTTCATAAGCATATAATATGATAAAATTTTATTAATCATATGAATGTACAATTTTAAACATAAGTATGAACACACATATATTGATAATAATATTCTTGCTTAATACATCTGTAACTATTTTGTTATTTTATTATGTTTTAATAAATATATTTTATTTAGAAATTATGATACTTTTAATAGAGAAGTCAATATAATTATATACTTATCAATTAATTTTAATTTTGGTTTACTGCATCACATATTTGTAAGTTATTTAAGATTTTTCCCACATGAAAATCAAAATTTTTGCCAAAATTTTATTATAATTGACTAGTGAATATATTTTAATCGATGATAATTAGTTCATTTGTTCACTGAAATTTCTATGAAGGGACAAGAAACCAGATGCAGTACTTACTTTTAAGGTTTCATAGTACCAAAGACCATATCTATGTCTCTTCCTAGGAGTAAGCAAACATTTTGCACATTAGGGTTTTTGAGTGCATCCATGAAGATGTCTCTATACACTAGCATTTGAATCAATAGATGGACTATAGTAGAAAGTGCTTCCTTTGAGTAAACCTCATTTAGTTACCTTTGGCCTGAAAAGACTAAATACTAACCTAATAAAACTACAAAATACTTGCAATTAATTGGGAGCACAACTCTTTCTGTGGATTGTAGCCGTGTTCAGCTACTTTGTTGCTGAAATAAAAAGTATAGCTTTATTTAAGTTCCCAGTGCAAGAAGAAACCTTAAAATGTTAAAGATTAGTTGCATACATAGCAGAGGATGCCATTGTCTGGCATCAATGGGGGGAGAAGCCCTTGGTCCTGTTAAGGCTTGATTCCCCAGTGTAGGGGAATGTGAGGACATTCAGGTGGGAGTGGGTGGGTGGGAGGGGAAGCATCCTCATAGAAGTAGGGAGAAAGGGGATGGGAGAGGGGGAATCTGGAGCGAAAACTGGGAAAGGGGATAACATTTGAAATGCAAATACATAAATTATCCAATAAAAATTAATTAATTAATCACAATAAAGCAATGTTAATTAAAAATAAAAATAAGATTGAAAGAAAAATAAAATAAAAAGCTCGTGTGGGACGTTATGTGACCAAAAAAAATTAGCTAAAAGGGATAATAAAGATAATAAATACAAACTGAAATGTCACAGGCTAGTTCTATCTCCCAAACTATTTCTAGTTTTTTGTTCTGATTCTGTATTTTAGGAAGAAGAGCTTGCCTGTGACTCGTGATTGGCTTAGGCATCTGTTCATATGGGGACATTTCAGAAGCTATTAGTGGATCATTCAATGTAGTCAATAATTTTCTTGGCATATTGTCATTGCTATTAAATAATAATAAAAGTAATATAATTTACTATCATTTATACTTATTAATAAATATTTGATATTTATAATAATACAAATTATTATGTTTTATTATTATTTTCTATTTTGGTTTGGGGTCCTGCATTTCTCATGCTCATGGATTTTTCATTTCATATATAGAATTTTTTAAGGGTGAATGACTTTAAAAAGAAGCAGAGTTCATAGTGATTGTGACATATATATGGGCATATTGATTTGGCAAGCTTCAAAGCCCTTAAAAATAAATTCCTTCAGTGCTGGAACATGTATGTATGTATTCAGTATATTTTTGAGATGACTTAGTATCTTTATGTTCTAGATGAAGAAAAATGGGCCTTGAAATAATAAAACAATATACATTATATAGAAAAGCCCAAAGCTAATAATTACAGTCTCAGTCTCTCTATCTCTGTATCTCTCTCTCTCTCTCTCTTTCTCTCTCTCTCTCTCTCTCTCTCTCTCTGTCACACACACACACACACACACACACACACACACACACACACACCCCTTTGAAGGCTTTCCAATAGACTGCCTTGAGTTTCTCTATGGTAGGCTTCTCTCTGAGAAATCCCAGACATCCCTTAAAGTTTATTAAAATGCATTAAAATTTTATTGGCTAAAAATGACTATAATTGACTCCATTCTGCAGGCTTGATTATATCTTCTATTGAAGTGATGAATTTACTGAGACTTATCACCCCTATCTAGCCAGGCATAGCTTCAGGGTAAAATACTACATCTATTTAGACAGAAGAGAGATTCAGGATCAGAACTGACAAGTATCATTGCTAGTGAACATTCTTGCATAATTTTCTAGCATAGTGAATGAGTGCATAAATTCCTCTAACTTATCTGAGAACATCAGATTTGTAAGACTCTGAAATAAAATGCAATGTTTCTATTAGAATTAAGAAAGTTTTATTTAAGGGAATATTTGAAAACTATAGTTAATGTTCGAGTGTTACTTGACCATAAGAGGTGATAATTTAGCAATTCCAAAACTCACCATGATATGCATTCTGGTCCTGAATATTGAAAGTGAAATATATTTGCCTAATGTCAGTATAAATATGTCTCAGACCAAAGGGTTCCTTTATTTTTCCTATCATACAGCTTTTTATGTTCAGTTGAATCTCTGTGTTCAATTGACAGAAAATTTGCTTTGTGTAGGTAAGCATTTGAGAGCAACCCTGAGCTATGGAAAATTTGAGCTAGCTAGATCAGTAAAATTTTTTTTGTGAACAATAAAAATATTCAAAGTCGTATTTTGTAAGTTCTTGGAGATCTCTCTCTCTCTCTCTCTCTCTCTCTCTCTCTCTCTCTCTCTGTGTGTGTGTGTGTGTGTGTGTGTGTGTGTGTGTGTGTGTGTGTGTGTGTGTGTGTGTGTGTGTGTGTGTGTGTGTGTAAGCTAGGGAAAAACATTCATTTCTTTATGTCTTTGAACCCATGCACTAAGATAAGAAATTTAAAACTGAAGTCTTAAGACAAGTATTCTTAAAGGGAATAAATAACTCTACTGTACACTTTTATTCTTTGTCTCCTTAAACCGGTGGCATCATTAATGCCTACAAAATAACTCAGCAATTCAAACATTTGGTTACTATACAATCTTTATTTCCCCGAGTTTTGAAAATTGGTGAGTATTATTAAAACACTCTGAAGAGAAGGCTGAGCAGCAAGTGGTGTTGAGTCTCAAGTGCTGATACCCATGAGAGGAAGGTACAATGCAGTTTCAAGACTGGGAGAATCACTTGGGTATAAAGAGCACATATAATGAGAAGTGTGAAGGCAAGTTGCTTCCAAGCTTCCTTTAGAGTTTAATTAAATAAAGCAACAAGGGCTTCTAGGACAAATCAAAGTAGAATTAACTCTATATCCTTTGGACACAATTGACTTTTAAGAGCCAAAGCATTGACAGCTAACTGAGAATTATCATGAATAGTGCTCAACTCACATTGGTGACTACTATTTTAATCAGAAGGCAACAAAACTGAATACTTAAGCTAGGATAAGCATCCTAAAATAAATGCAATCAAAGCAAGAGAATAGCCCAATAGAAAAAGAAAATCTATTATAGCTTGAATCTATAAATGTTCCCACAAAAGTCATAAGCTAGAGTTCCCAGTTCATGGGCTATAGAGAAACAAGTGGTTCACGATGATGTTAAATTCATTAGTGGTTTATGTACTGTTGAATTCCTACCTACACAGGCTGTTAATTCAGAGCCATGGGTCACTGTCTCTTGCTTTTGAAGAGTATATCTTGTCTGTAGATATTGTGTCTGCTCAGTAACATGAGGTAAGCTGTTTTATTTTGTCATACTCTTCTATCATGATGTACTATAATGCCACAAACTCAAGAGCCAACCAGTGTCTGTGTGCTGATAAATTTCAATGTCTAGTTGATACAACTTAGGATCATCTAGTCGGAACATTCCGATGAAGAATTACTCAGGTCAAACTGGCCCATAAGCATCTGTATGAGTGATTGTCTTGTCAATTGGTGTGAAGGAAGACAAGTCACTGTGAGCAGTATCATTTTCTAGACAGAACTCATAATTATATAACATTGACAAAAGCCTGCTGATCAGAAGCTGCAGGCACATGGGTGACGGAATTTTTTTCTGCTTTTGACTTTAAGTGTCATACGACTATCTGCTTATTTTCAGCTTTTACTGACTCTCAGCCATAGGCTAAAACCCGATATTCTAAGAAAAATACCAACCCCCTTTTTGTGGCTAGGATATTTTATCATAGTAACAAAAAATCAAATAGGAAAAGTGTGAAAATTGTGAAACTGTGAGCCAAAACATAACTTTCCTCCTCTAAGTGATTTGCAGCAACAAGGTGTTCAGCCACAGCAACGAAAAGTATTTCATGAAAAAGAACCATCAATAAGTGGTGTCATTGCTGGAAATAGAGTTGAACATCTGGTTTAGAGGGTTTCTGAACTGGTATCAAAGATATAATTTGGAAACCTTGAGTGATATGGACTAGAAAAACCATAAGAATAACTTAAGAATAATTCCTATTAGAGCCAGCATGCTAATTTGAATGCATACAATAAGACTGAGTTTAATGTTTAAATATAGATAAAGATTCTACCAAGAGACAATTGTACATTCCACCAAAGGGGAAAAAAAATCTTATATATGACTGTGAGCATCCACTTCTGTATTTGCCAGGCACTGGCATAGCCTCATATGAAACAGCTATATCAGGGTCCCTTCAGTAAAATCTTGCTGGAATATGCAATAGTGTCTGGGTTTGGTGGCTGATTATGTGATGGAACCCAGGTGGGGTAGTCTCTGGATAGTCCATCCTTTTGTCTTAGCTCCAAACTTTGTCACTATAACTCCTTTCATGGGTATTTGGTTACCTATTCTAAGGAGGAATGAAGTATCCACACATTGGGCTTCCTTCTTCTTAATTTTCTTGTGTTTTGCAAATTGTATTTTGGGTATTATAAATTTCTGGGCTAATATCCACTTATCAGTGAGTGCATATCTAGTGATTTCTTTTGTGATTGGGTTACCTCACTAAGGATGATATCATCCAGATATATCCACAGGACCCCCAATGGAGGAGCTAGAGAAAGTACCCAAGGAGCTGAAGGGGTCTGCAACCCTATAAGTGGAACAACAATATGAACTAACAAGTACCCTCAGAGCTCGTGTCTCTAGATGCATATGTAGCAGAAGATGGCCTAGTTGGCCTTCATTGGGAAGAGAGGCCCCTAGGTCTTGCAAACTTTATATGTCCCAGTACAGGGGAATGCCAGGACCAAGAAGTGGAAGTGGGTGGGTAGGGGAGCAAGGAGGGGGGAGGCTATAGGGAACTTCTGGGATAGCATTTGAAATTTAAGTAAAGAAAATATCTAATAAAATATAAAAAAAAAAAAAGAAAAAAAATCTAGAAACAAGCCTATCTTTTTCCTGACTTTATCATCTCAGGAAATGTCCTAAGCCCAGAAATTGCAGAAAAAGATGTAACAGCATAATCTTGTTTGAAAAACTCAAATAGATGCCAGGTTGGCAGAGGGGATTCTGAGGGATAATAACAAGGATTTATCCAGTAAATGTAGGATCAAAGAGGAAACTAAGACTAGCTGTTGCCTGATGACTTGGTTATTAAAAAGAATGAATTATTAAGGCTAAAAACACAATGTCATGGTCAGAGTTAACACTACTGCTTTCCAAATCTGAAGATTTCCATGAGTAGGTAAATCTTACCAAACTTAGAACACTAAGTGTTCAAGTGGTAGATATGTTGACTTCTTGTACATACATCAGAATATCACACTCTATTCCTTTATTATATACGATTAAAACTTACCCCCCAAAGAACCAAAAGATTAAAAATTATCCAGTACTGCCATTCTATGACTTGAGTCACCTTGTACAATCTGGCTTCAGACATACAAACTAAAATAGTACTGTGATCTATGAATACACTCAGATGAAGTCAATGTGAAATGAAAAATACAAGAGGTTTTGCATGACATATACTACATATGACATATGCTAAAAGCTGAGTGCAACTACTCAGGTTAATATTTTATATGACATTAGGTGTTTTAGAAAGATTTCTGACACTGTGGTTTAGAGTTGAAGAATGATGATTCCTAGTGCTTTCAACCACAGAGGTGAAGAGTGTGCCTCTGGTTCTGTAAACCACAGAAATGGAGTGTATTCCTAGAAGTTTAAACCACAGAGGTAAAGAGTGCTCATCGATTGACTGAAACGGAAAAGCAACAATAAGATAAGGAATTGTCACAGTTAAGATCAGTTCCAGAGCTTACCTCCCAGTATGCCTTAGAGTTTAGTTCAATTGCTTAAAGTTTTAAGCCTGTTCTTTGCTCACTCTGTGTGAGGATGAATATAACTGTTTCTATTCTTTGTGGTTGTTGGAAGAATCACTTGCAACAAGGCATGCAAAGTGTCCTGTAGATTATCTGACACATAAACATTATTGATAGTAATTTGCAGAATGCTGTTACATAGGCTGCTTCTTACCTCTCTCATATGTATAATTTTTTTTCTTTGAACTAATAACATCACAGGGTTTTGTCAAAAGATGGATTATGCCTGTTAGAAACTGTATTCATAAATATTCTTCAGAACTGGGTTACCAGATGAAACATATATGCCCAAGTGGGCTCTCTGCAATTTCTAAAATTATGTAAAGGGAGGCTCAGAAAAAGCAAGAATATGCCCAAAGAAAGGAACATATTTTTTTGGAATAGATTAGAAGTCAGTAGAGTGCTTGTCTAGAAAGAAAGAAGACTCCATCATAAGAACTACACATAACCAGTCATGGTGGTGCATGCCTGCAGAAGCATCACAAATACACATTTCTCGACCTTGTAAGTTAGAAGCCGTCTTTGTCTACATAAGACCCTGTCTCAAATGTTTTGGTTTGTTTGTTTTGGCTTCTTCATTTGTCTGGGACCACAGTAAACTTGAATGAAATTCAACAGCTGTATAGTGACCATAAGGCAACGCAGATGATTAAAGTCACCTGCTCAATGCGATGGGATAGGGGTTTGCAGGACACTGCAGATAGTAAACAGCTGGGTTCAAAACTCACTAGGGAGCTGAGGAAATGGGTCAGTAATAAAGTGTCTGATGCACCTTCATGAGTTCCTGAATTCAGATCACAGAACTGAGAGATTAAGAAAGGTGGAGCCTAGAGGTTCACTGTCAAGCTAGCCTAGAGAATCTGTCCTAAAAATGGATAAACAAATGTCAAAGGAATATATCAAACATCAAAAGTTGATCTCTACCCTTCAAGGGTATACTCACACAAATGAGAAACACAACACAACACACACACACACACACACACACACACACACATATAATATGTTATTATATTTATTAGACAATAAAACATATGCACATGTGTATGTGTAAAGAACTATTTGTTCTATTTTATTAAGAAATTGACTGCTTTGAGCAATTCTATTTCTTCCTTAGTAAAATAAAACTTAATTAATTTAAATGTTTTCCAAGCTTCCAGGATTTCTGACTGCTTCATACCTTAACAGCCCACTTACTGTTACAGTGTGACTCTCACATTGTTATGATCATTACCATACATCAAAATACATAATTTGTCCCATGTTTAAATCATATTAAATATAAAAGTCCTCTCCAAAGTCTAAGACTGCCTCAGAATAAAGTTATTAGAGCAATAAAATAAAAAGGCCCCACATTCAATTTCCAAAGAACATTTTCTACAGTCTGTCCACCATGACTCTAATGCCACAGCCTTGAATTTTAAGTTTTTACTTCATGTGATATTTCACTCACTTAGTCAATATATATGAAGGACAATATATTTGAAGATGGCATTACTCTGATAACTTTGCCCTTCTGTCATATCTCTTTCTCTCACCTGGACTTCTGGAGTATCTCCATAGGGGTCCATATCACTCTGAATAGGCAAGATAAAAAGCAAACAAATTCCAAGGATTATTGTATAGGTATTCAAATAGGAATATTGCAACTGTTAGACACATACCTGAAGTGGAAATTTCTGTGTCATGTGATGCAGACTCATGTACCGTCTTACTGAATTAGACTCACATGGCATTTTGCTGAGGCAAGACCCATAGAAGAACATGTGAGGCTTGGAGAGATTATAAATATGACTCAAAACAGTGATGTGGCCCTTGCATAGGTAGCCTTGTCATACTTTGTTGGTCTCATATTGCTGATCTTTACTTCATGGAGAGACGCAAAGCAGTTGGTTCTGGTCTAATGCCTAGGGATTTGACAGAGATCTGCCTGTGTCTACTAGATCATGCCATGCTGCTGATTATTGCTTGGTATCCTGACACTAGTGAACTGGACTGCTGCTGTTTTGACAAATAGAGATTAGGATAACCCCAAAGAACTATTCTAAACAGGTCCACTCTTTGTTATATTTACCACCTTTTCTCCCCTATCTTTGGACAGTGGGCTAGAAGGTAAGGGGTGGTGTTTGAAGTATTTGAGAACACTTGTTAAAATTAGCTTTTAAAAAAACCTAAGCCTACATATAACTAATTATTGTGAACTCAGTTGGACTTCATGCCTTCTATCTGCATCATTCCATTTATTTATTATTGTCTCTGAGTTGATACTGAAGGTACACTGTAGTTCAATAAGTTTTGATTGTGTGTCATGCTTATTCTCTTTCTTTCTTTCTTTCTTTCTTTCTTTCTTTCTTTCTTTCTTTCTTCTTTCTTTCTTTCTTTCTTTCTTTCTTTCTTTCTTTCTTTCTTTCCTTCTTTCTCTGTTGTGTCAAAATTGCACTAAAATGTTTTGCCATGCAAAATTATTTCTTGAGAGGCCAGGCATGGTGGCGCACGCCTTTAATCCCAGCACTTGGGAGGCAGAAGCAGGCGGATTTCTGAGTTCGAGGCCAGCCTGGTCTACATAGTGAGTTCTAGGACAGCCAGGGCTATACAGAGAAATGATGTCTTAAAAACACAACAACAACAAAAAATATTTCTTGATATGTAAATCTTTTTAAACAACATCTGTCTCAAATGCAAGCTTAAATGCAAGCTTGTTTCTAAGTAGTAACATTAGGAAATGTAAAATCTTGTCATGTATTTTGCTACATCTATGCCAAAATTAGTTGACCAAAGAAAACTAGTGAATGATGGTATATTTTGATCCTGGGGCCAAATTTTTCCTGTTCTATTCTTTAGAAAGTTAGTGTAAAATATTGTTAGACTCACCCATGTTTGTATACGTACGTTCATAACTTTTGACTTATTACATAGGAAATATGACATAAGTTATATATTTTATTCTAAACAATGTTCACATCATGATATACAATCTGCTCCAATACAGTATTTCACAATACCTTGCCTGAAGGTAGTAGTAGTTTCATTTATATCACCATGTTTCTTTGTGACAATATAAAATGGACATATGAAAGTAATAAAGTGGTAATCATCTGGGTTTTTGTATCCAAACAGACCTTTTATAGAAAGTAGAATATATATGTTGTTTTAAGGAGCATTAATAAATTTTATGCTATGATTCTCTAAAACAGAGAACCTTGGTAAGTTGCATGGTAGATTAAATTAAGAAAAATGCTTTTTGTTAGTTGGAACATGGAGGTTTCAGTTTCATTTTCAACCATCATTTTAACAGGCATTGAAAATTAAAAATTGGCTCCTTCCTTGGGAACCCTGTGTTCCATCTAATAGCTGGAGCTGAAGGGGTCTTCAACCCTATAGGTGGAAGAACAACATGAACTAACTAGCACCCCCAGAGCTCATGTCTCTAGCTGCATATATAGAAGAAGATGGCCTAGTTGGCCATCATTGGGAAGAGAGGCCCCTTGGTCATGCAAGCTTTATATGCCCCAATACAGGGGAACGCCAGGGCCAATAGGGGGAGTGGGTGGGGTGGGTAGGGGAGCAGGGTGGGGGATGGGGGAGGGCTTAGGGGATTTTCGGGAGAACATGTGAAATGTAAATGAAGAAAATATCTAATAAACATGGAAAAAAAAAGAAAATAAGCAAAAAAAAAAGAAAATTAAAAATTAAAAAAAGAAAATTTTATTTTTCAGGAAACCATGTGACATTGTATCCAGGCACGAAAAATGGATTAATAGTGTACCAGGAAAATATAATATATGCTGGTACAGGAGGAAGAGTTGAATTAACATATCAAAATTTGACACCCTGTTTTGGTTAAGGAAACATAGGATAAAAGTAAAACTTGCAAAGAGTGAGAAGTGAACACTGATCATCAGAAATGCAAGTTTGTTTGGTTTTTTTATTTTTTATTATATATTTTCTTTATTTAAATTTCAAATGCTATCCCACAAGTTCCCTATACCCTCCCCTGCCCTGTTCCCCTACCTGCCCACTCCCACTTCTTGGCCCTGGCATTCCCCTGTACTGGGGAATATAAAGTTTGTAAAACCAAGGGGCTTCTTTTCCTAATGATGGCTGACATATGCATCTAGAGATATGAGCTCTGCTACATATGCATCTAGAGATATGAGCTCTGGGGGTACTGGTTAATTCATATTGTTGTTCCACCTAAAGGGTGTTGGACCCCTTCAGCTCCTTGGATAATTTCTCTAGCTCCTCCATTGGGATCCCTGTGTTCCATCCTATAGATGACTGTGAGCATCCACTTCTATGTTTGCCAGGCACTGGCATAGCCTCATATGAGACAGCTATATCAGGGTACTTTCAGCAAAATCTTGCTAGCATATGCAATAGTGTCTGTGTTTGGTGGCAATTATGGGATGGATCCCTGGGTGGGGTAGTCTCTGGATGGTCCATCCTTTCATTTTAGCTTCAAACTTTGTCTCTGTAACTGCTTTCATGGTGTTTTGTTCTCTCTTCTAAGAAGGAATGAAGTATCCACACTTCGGTCTTCGTTCTTCTTGATTTTCTTGTGTTTTGCAAATTGTATCTTGGATATTATAAGTTTCTGGGCTAATATCCACTTATCAGTGAGTGCATATCAAGTGACTTCTTTTGTGATTGGGTTACCTAACTAAGGATGATATCCTCCAGATACATCCATTTGCCCAAGATTGTTGGTGCTAAGAAGAGTGTGTTGCAGAAATAAAGGAAAATTGTTAGAAAAAATAACAGAGTAAGTCAGGTTTAGAAAATTCATTCTTGTGTCTATAAGAAAAGAATAGAAGGTTTTTGTTGAAGATATTTTAATGAAATATTTATTTCATTTAATTAAAAAGAAGAAAAACATGCTCTAATAGAAAATCAGCAATTCTAAAAATCACAAAATAACAGTAAATATATTTTGAATTTTTTCCTAGTACTCTCCAAAAGCAATCACTTGCAACTACCTCTTAAATGCAGAACATTCATTCTTTTCAATGACATAATGAGAGATGACTAGACTTTGAATTTTAAAATAAAATATTTGGGGAAAAAAGGAGTTGAAATTAAGAGTAAGTGTCCTTAGCACAGACTCGCTATAAGGGAACTTAGAATGGCAATAGATTTATTATCAAGGATAAATTGTAACTTAAAGCATTCCAGATAGTAGAAGTTGAAAAGGATAGCAAAAAAGCCATAGGAATAGATACTGAAACAAACAGAGTGAAAACCAATGAAGCTCTCATAAGAATAAAGCAAAATTTTGAAGGGGAATGAAGAAAAACTCAACAGTTCCAATTCTGGAGCACATGTTGGAAACAGAACAAAGGAGAAGGCAGCAAAGAGGAGACATAGGAATAGCTACAAAAGTATTTAAAGAAAATGTTCTGTTTAATTCATGGAAGATATGAATAACTTAAGAGTGAATGAAACAAACAAATGAAAAGTGCTCAATTTATAAGGATGACTTAAAACTATATATTTGCATCATTACAAAGACTTTGACACTACCCTGTAAAAACCTGGAAAAATATTTATATTATATAAATGATAGAAATAAATATGAATGGTCAAACTGATTCATAAAAAGAAATTATTTTCAGTATTGAATTTATACTAGATGTAATCACAACAAGTTAAATAATAATTAAAAATACATGGAGATAACCATTTTCCTGTTAAGTATGCAAAAGCCCCAAATTGAGAAAATTTATCTTTATTAAAAGTTATAAAATTCACTCTTATATATTCTAGTTAAATGTAACAATTTCTAATTATAATATTACAATTTCAAAGTAATGAAAGTATAAGTTTTAAATTGTAGAATTATTTATACCCACAAAAATATAAAAATCAGTTTTCTAATAATAGAGTTTATTTGTCCATACAATTGAGTAAACTGCATAGTCTGAAAGACTTCTTGCTAGTAATATGAAAAGTTAAGAGATGTCATATAGAAATTCATAAATGCACAAATGGAAGTATAGATTAGGAGAAAAGTGTTCATGTTTGTTCAGGGAGAAGGTATAGATGAAAATGTGAATATACAGATAAATGGATAAACAAAAGTAGTTGAACAGATGAATGAACAAATGTGTGTTGTGACTGTCTTGTGTCAGAAGCCCAGATGGCATATTTGTGTTTCAAACGTTAGAATTATTAAATAATTAAAATATTTAAAAGTTATGTCAGTTTTGTTGGTTAAAAATTTCTAAATGTCATGATATTGCTTGATAGCTGCCTGTTGGCAATAAGATTACTTTACTCCAGTCTTAATTTCTACTATCAGTTCTCAGATATTCAGTACAATTCTCACAACTATATACTAACATGCAGGGTACAGAAGAGTAGAGGTTACAAAAGTCAGGGAAGACACTTTAAAGTCAGAGGTAGAGCCAATACAGGCATGAGTAAGAATATCTAGGGCAAGGAAAAGAAGTCTTATGAAGCATAGTGATGTTGGGCAGACATTAAATTCAGGCCCAGGTGACAGCCCATTAGAGGGTCAATTGAAGTGGACAGTTTGTCACTGTAGGGCACTCAAGCTCAATCTCTGGTCAGAGACAAGAGTTCTTCTCTATTTCAATTTTCCCAAATGAGGCTTATAACAAGACATTGTGCCCACCACAACTAAATCTTCAAGTACTTCTTTCCATAAACCCAGATGGAGAGTCTAGCTGCTATGATTGATAAGCTCATGTGTCTGAGTTGATCTGATCTATTTCCACATGTCATTATCTATCACTGTATATAGGTTATATATTATTTTGTGCCATCCAGTGAGCTGGCAGATGGTGGTTGTTTACTTGTGTCAACAAAATGAAGAGCCATTCTTTTTTGGCACAGGTACACAAAATGAAATAACTTCAGTCAAAGTCTGCTTTATAAGACTGTAGTCATTCAAAGTGAGTTTTTTCCTGCAAGTTTATAGTCCATATGACTCAGAGCAGGACCAGCCCATTCTCCTCAGTATGGAAATAGAAAGATAGACATAATTATGCTGCCTTCTTTATTTATGTTATAGACCCTAACTCAACCCCTGATTTACATTATAGAAACTAACAAAAATACAAAAGTAACTTAATCATTTACTAGAGAGGAATCCAGTGGTTGGTATTGAGTTTAGAAGGATAGGATGAAACATAAAATAGGGATATACAGAGATATTTTGAATTGTGAACTACATAAAAGGTTATTGGATAAAAATCTAAGTTACTTTTTAACCCTAAGCATTTATAAGCCAGTGGCTAATCCAGAACTCCTAAATGACTCAGGTTAAACATCGGGATTGTTTCCATCTTTCTTACAAATTTTAGCAGTTCCTTCTTCAGTTCACGTTGATGTTTATAGCCTTAGGTCACTCGGAGCATAATACTCATCACTCAAATATTTTCAGAAAGTTGGAGCTGACATCAAGCCCAAGAAATGTAGTACAAAATTTCCTCCAGTTTTCCTCTGCCAGGAACCACCATTTGCAGATTTCCACAAGGCCAGGAGATACTCTACTGTTCATATTCTTAGAAACTTTAAGCCACACAAGGTATTTTAATTTATTTATTTATATTCCATTGTATCTCTTTCTCTGAGGTTTCAATAGGTTTATATCATAAAAGCAATCAGAAGCTGTGTCTTTCCCACATGAGACCACTGAGCCAAGAAAGACTGAACACCTTGCATTTAGGTCACAGAAGCTGAAAATAGATGTATAATATACTTATTTACTGTCTGACTCAAAAAGTTCATTTTAAAACATGCTTTTACTTATCACCAAAAAAGATTTTTTTCTGCTTTAAATTCATAATGATTTTAGACTAGAATATTTTCACATGTTACTTTTAAGGAGAGAGAAATTAAGAAAATACCCAATTTTATTCATACTTAACCCACATTTTTTCTAGCTCCGTCAACAAGGTGATTAGAAAATATATGCTATGGAGCACTCACAGAATGGGACTGAGCAGGACCACATTCACAAGCAGCTGAAAGTGTCAGAGGCAGACCCAACCAAAGGACCTAAGCAGCTGATCACCATTGTTGAATTAGGGAAAGACTGAAAGAAGCTGAGGAGGAGAGCCACCCTGTAGGATGACCAGCAGTCTCAATTAATCTGGATCCTGAGATCTCTCAAACACTGGACCACCAAATAGGCAGCATACACCAGCTGATATGAGTCCCACAACACACATAAGTAGAGGACTGCTGGCTCTGTGTTCATTCAGAGATGATGCAACTAACCTTCAAGAGACTGGAGTCCCCGAGGAGTTTAAGAGGTCAGGTAGGGTGGGGGATGGGAGGATCCACTTGGAGACAGGGAAGTTGGGAGGAGGTATGGGGTGTAGACCAGCCAGAGGGTAGGAGGGTAGACAGGGGTTGGGGAAATAAAATATGGAATGTAAAATTAATTAATTAATTAATTTAAAACAGGAAAAAAGAAAGGAAAGAAAGAAAGAAAGAAGAAAGAAAGAAAGAAAGAAAGAAAGAAAGAAAGAAAGAAAGAAAGAAAGAAGAAAATACATGTGTACTTTAGTTTTAATGCAAAATCAAGCAAACAAAGCTAGGTATTTCCGAAGCAGCTTACAGTTTTCTTACTTACAGGAAAAGCATCAAAATCTTTAAATTCAACAGTTTGAATTAATAAAAATAAAACTTCTAGAAACATCATGTATATATTAAGGATATATAGCATTATATCATTTACCCTCTTTACAACTAAGGTATTACCTTTGAATATATTTTTAAGGTTTGTGGACCTCTTTATTTTACCTATAATATCTCTTCCCTGTGTTTTTAATGTTTCTATTTTAAATCTATATTCTTTGGCTGTCTATAGCCTTCTAAGTCGCAATGACTCAGAACCATCTGTATTGTGAACTGCCATTATAAAATGCCATGGACTGAGCTGGTGACAAACTGCAATCTTGTATTCTTCAAACTTAAACAAATTGTGAAGTCAAAGATTATGTATCAGTACATTCACTGCCTATTGAGAACTCTTTTCCTTGCTCCAAGGTTGTACCTCATTGCTGTGTCTTCAAACAGTGAAAAAGGCCATGAACTCTCAGATAATTCAATTACAGGACCACTAAACACAACTGTGGACCTGTGACCTTGTTATCTAATCACTTCCCTAAAGGCCGCATTTCCAAAAAGCATTATTACCTGGGGTGAATTTCAGAATATGGCATTTGTGCGAAACAAAAGCATCTAGCATATAGCATCAATTAGTCTTTCATTTTTATGATATTAGCATATTCTTGCCATTTTACCTTCAATTAGAAACTGATCTCATGGGCCTTGTGTTAGAACTTGAGTCTTCTCATTCCTTTCTTATGTCTCTAGTTAACATTGATCAGTGTCATGCTGACCATAAGAACACCTTGAAGTAGAATTTGTGAACTCCTGATTGATATTCAGTAAATCTTCTTCTTCTCTTCCTTCATGCTCAATTCTGTGTCTTCAACAACTTTAAGTTTATTCTTTTGTCTTTCTATTTGCTGTGTATATACAGTATAGCCCTACAACCAAGTTTATATTCTGTCCTTTGCATCATTTCTTTCTTCAGAGAAGCAACATTGCTTTTGTGACAACTCCCATTTTTCTTAATGTCACTATGAAAAGGCATATCTAGGCCACTGGAAATGACAGATACTGCATATGGTGGTTGATTGAAAACATTAACATGCCACATCTTCACTCTTAAGAGCTCACAATCTAATTGTAGAAATATCCAGATATAAAAATAGCTCCAGGATAAAGCAACTATTCCTTCAGAGACATGTTGTAATTACAAGCCAAGCCCAAGGGATGGCATGAGTCATCTTGTCCTAGGCAGGGGAACAATATCAAAAGAGCTGGACACAGTGGAATTTGAAGTGTCTCAAATTTTTTATTGGATTTTGCCAGAAGGCATATGATGTTTGGGGAACAGAATGGATGGGACAAGTTCATTCCAAAGTTAAGTTCCAATTTAAGGTTAATGGCAGGTATGAGGTATCATGAACAGACCATTGTGACAAGAAAATAAGTTAGAGTAAATAACTGTCAGCAATTATTTGTCTAGAAGTTTACACATTTGGGATTTGAAAAGGGAGAAGAAATGTAAGATATTTTAGTTTAATCATCTCAGTCAACTGAGGAGAAACAAAAGATCATCACCAGTATGTGTTTACAGAGAGAATCACAATCAAGACTGGAGCCCTCCCAGACCTGGTTGCTGCCACACTGCTGCTCAGCACAGTCAATGACCAGGTGGTCATGTATCTGAGTGGGAAGGTTTCTTTCCTTGGCTTGGATTTTTCTGTGAAGTGGAAATGAACTATTTGAATCACATACAAATCTATTCCTAGAATTGGCTGAAATTTGAGTATGAAATCCTGCATAGGACCATGTGTTTGGACACTGAAAGTGGCTCTATTGTTTCGGGAGGTTATGGTTCCTTGTAGCTTAATGACAGAGTACCTGCCTACAAGTTCAAGGCCCTGAATTCAACCCTCAGCAGGACACATAAAAGTAGCAATTGCAACAGAGAGAGGCAGTATATAGATATTTATATCATCTTTTTACTTCAAACATTCCACATAAACTAAAATCCCAGATACTGTGCCACTTGTCATGTAGACAAAACATTCTTTGATACAGTATCGTATTTCTATACTACTCTAGTGCTCTGCGTCTCCCTTTATCTTACACTCAGCAATTCTATCATTCCCATAGGAGCAGGTGCACACTGTGTGCCATGTGCCTCTTCACAAGTACCTTCAGAATATTCCAAATGAATAGAAACTTTGTCCAATCAGATTGTCATAATTTCTATAATTTTAATGATTTGTATTTTCCATATACCTTCAGTGCCTCAGCAAACACATTGAAGTATTTTCAGCACTTTGGTCTCGAGTTTGTGTGTATCAAACTTCCTCTTGTTACCTATTAACACAAACTCTATTCCCTGTCTAGAAATATGGTTACTCTATAATCAATCAAATTTAGGGATTTTGTAATTTTTTGACAGATGTTCTCAGGGCAAAATGTAAATTGCCTTCCACTAATTAGTACGGATTTATCTTTACATGTTTCAGAATTTAATAGCATATTATTAATTTTCATTAATAATTATTTTGATGGTATATATTGTGATAATTACATGTGCATACAATATATAATATTGCAATCAATATGANTATATATATATATATATATATATATATATATATATATATATATAGTTTTGGTATGTATGTAAACATTCTAAGGATGATTGTTCAAGTTCAATAATCAATAAGAACATGAACTGTATGCTTTATCAGTAAGAAAAACTTTTTACTATATGACATGAAAAAATGTTTAATTGTAATTGAATAAAGTCAATAAAGTTAATTGACATTAGTGTTAATCATTGATTTCTTCTTACCATATTTTCTAATTAGTAAAATTGCAAAATTTTCATCTTTAATATATGACTGTCTTAAAAGACAACAATATTAATTGAACTAAATTTTCTCAATTTAATTAAAATTGACAGATTTTACTATAACATTTTAAATCATTAAAATGTGTGAATATATGTATTTAACCAAAGAAAGCTGAAATCTATGCAAAAGATGATGTATAGCCAAATGCTCAAAGCAGATCTAATCACAATAGCTTCAAGATAGAAACAACCCTACAACTATCAAAAGCTACTAAATAAATGTGAAATAATTATTAGTATTAATAACTATAAACAGCAAAATATCAAACATATCACTAGAGTATAGATAGAGAAGGAAATTACTAATACATAACATCAAAATAGTTACACACAGTGTAAGAATCCAGGCACCACTGATTAAACACTACTTAAATATTTTTATTGGCTTTTATTTTCAATCAATCTCTCTCTCTCTTTCTCTCTCTCTCTCTTATAGATATGGATATAGATGTATACTTTTAAATATAACAGTGTTATATTTAAATCTGTAAATTTTATTTATATTCAGCAAGCATGCATAGCATATATATGTTTGTAAATTTTTTTCTTATATTTAAGAATCCAGCATGTTTGAACATATAGGAGTTCATTTACCATTGGAATGAGGGAGTATACTGTATCTGATGCATTTATTCTATAAAAATATTAAAATTTTTATAAGATTATATATGGAACAGACCCCCAATGGGGCACTCTCTGGCTCATCATTCCTTTAGTCTCTGCTCCACACCTTGTCACTGTAACTCCTTCCATGAGTATTTTGTTTCCCCTTCCATGAAGGATCGAAGTATCCACATCAAACCCATACACTATTGTGAATGCCAACAAGTGTTTGCTGGCAGGAGCCTGATATAACTAGCTGTACCCTGAGATGCTCTGTCAGTGCCTAAAAAATATAGAAGTGGATGCTCACAGCCATTCATTGGACTGATCACAAGGTCCCCAGTGATGAAGCTAGGTAAAGGACCCAAGGAGTTGAAGGGGTTTACAGCTCCTTAGAAGAAACATCAATATGAACTAACCAGTACCCCCAGAGCTCCCAGGGACTAAACCACCAACAAAAAAGTACACATGGTGGAACTCATGGCTCCAGCTCCATATGCAGCAGAGAATAGACTATTCAGTCTTCAATGGTAGGAAAGTCTGATATGAAAAATACTATAGATATAGATATAGATATAGATATAGATATAGATATAGATATAGATATAGATATAGATATAGATATAGATATAGATATAGATATAGATATAGATATAGATAGATATATTTGGGGGGGGGCGATTAACCAAACAACAGACAAGGCCAAGGTGATTCTACATAGGAGAGGTTTATTGAGCGGGTAAGAGGGGGCAGAGAAGAGGAAAAAGAGAGAAAGAGGGGGAAGAGAAGAGAGAAGAAAAAGGGAGCGAGGAGGGGGTGACTTTCTAATTTATATGGAAAATGACGTCACACCATTGAGGGTGGAGACTGAGCCAGGTGGATTGTGGGATTGAAGGTCATTGTCCTGGCAATGGCTCTATGCCCCATTGCAGGGTAATGCCAGGGCCAGGAAGTGAGAGTGGGTGGGTTGGTAAGCAGGGGAAGGGGGGAGACAATAAGGGGAGGAGGTTTTCAGAGGGACACCAGGAAAGTGGATAGCATTTTAAATGTAAATAAATAAAATATCTAATATAAAATATATAAAAATATTTTATAAGAAACAAATATGGAGACATGAGCTCATAGTAGTTATTGAATTCATCCAAACTAGAA
The DNA here is from genome assembly GCA_902729485.2 of Mus minutoides. Classification (NCBI taxonomy): domain Eukaryota; kingdom Metazoa; phylum Chordata; class Mammalia; order Rodentia; family Muridae; genus Mus; species Mus minutoides. The sequence goes on along the minus strand of LR752510.1, from coordinate 58,318 downwards.
ATAATCTCATTGTGTTTCCCTAAAATCTAGAATAAAGATATC